>LZPO01076050.1:48696-85734 GCA_001675575.1 Neotoma lepida | reverse complement strand
TGTTATATATGCACACAGATTGACATGCACACACACAGAGGAGAGACAGAGAGAGAGAGGAGAGAGACTATAAAAGCAAACAATGCTGAGCACTACTGCTCAGTCATGTCTTCTGAACGTGACAAGACCGTTGCACTCGTGAGCACTACAGCTCAGTCATGTCTTCTGAACATGACAAGACCGTTGCACTTGTGAATTTGTAGCAGCTGTGATTGCTTGCACAAAGCCAGTCAGCATTCCAGCATTGACAGGGAAGGGACACAGAAGGTCCCACCCCTAGCAGAGGAACTACTGGCAACTGACAGGAACTAGGGGAGGGAGAGTCAGTTCTCTGTGTGGCCTACAGTAGGCTGCTCATGTTCCAGTGAATGGTCCTATACCCATGGACATATGGNNAACACCAATTGGACTCAATGAGTTATAGAAAAAGAAAAGAGGAAGACATAATGTTGGGTGGAGGATTCAAGGTTGTACAGGTCCAGGAGAAGTTGGATGTGGGGAGAGGTGGTGGATATGACCCAAATACATGCATTCATGTATGAAATTTCCAAAGAATAGAAGCCATTTTATACAGACAAAATCAAACTAAGTGCTGAAATGCTTAAGTTAACAAGATGTTGCTAATGTGAAAAACAAAGCATTTAAAGCTTTCTTAGAAGAAGAAGCTTACTTGTAGAAAGGGGAACATACAGAAAATTCTATGTTGGAACTGCTATCACTAGGAAGCTGACTCAAGTCAGTGCTGATGGATAGCATCCCATCTCTTTCCTTTCTGTTTGGGGCTGTGGTGGTGGGGATGTGTGAGCTCAGTGAATTTAACTGTGGTTTGTAGAGAATGCCCACTGCTTTCTTTACTGTTTCCTTGATATTCCACTTGTCAAGCTATGCTGCACAGCTTTGTTATAAAAAAGCATCTCATTCCTGTGAGGCTGGAGTGTGTACTATGTTTGCAATCTTCTCAAGTGCTTGCTGCAGTTTTACCTCACTGACCTCCAGATTTTTCGTTTGGGATGTGCTACTAAAACAGACTCATCAACATAAAACAAGGAGCATGACAATGAGATGATGGGAACTGAAGGTAGTTAATGGGTTGGTTTGTTTGTTTTCCACCAGAGCACTCATTTTAAGTTAGAAAAACAGGTACACTGAANAAAGGAGGCATCAAAGGACCTTTCTCTAAAGCATGGTTCTTATTCTGAAATTATTCGATATTTGGATACAAGGATGCTTCTGTGATCTGACTCAGTTTTTGGTGAGAATATATCGTGCCCTGAGCGTCTTACTCTATTAGCATTGTTTCCACAACACACAAGCACTCACCAGTGCTCTCAAATATGCCTAGAAACACGTAGGCCTATAAAAAAGTGCAAGGCATTCATGTCCCAAAACTGGCCAATCAGCATTAGGCCAGTATGTGGAATAGGTTAAAAATAACACTGATGGGTGAGCTTTGGAAATTATTTACAGAAACAACCTCCACCACATTTGGTCAGTTCATACTCTTAATCTTTAACCAAACTAAATGAGGTTCCAGTTTTAGAATTTCCTTCTCATTTCGGTANTTCTGCAACAAAATCCTAAACATTTTGGAGAAGCTCCATCACATCCAAACTGCAACTAAAAATGTCCTCTCCAACCCATTTAAAAATAAAACCCTTTGTAGCAAGATAACACCCACGGGTGCAATAGTGGCATGAATGTTATAGAGGTAACCAACTATATCAGGCCTGCTCCAGAGAAGGAAACCCATTCCTGGCACTGTAAATCTTGCCTACAACTCATGGTTTGGGAACTCAGAGGCCAAGAGATAAACCTAACTACTATTCTTTTTTTTTCTTGGTTTTTCGAGACAGAGTTTCTCTNTGTAGCTTTGNNGCCTTTCCTGGAACTCACTCGGTAGCCCAGGCTGGCCTTGAACTCACAGAGATCCGCCTGCCTCTGCCTCCCGAGTGCTGGGGTTAAAGGCGTGTGCCACCACNGCCCGGCAACCTAACTACTATTATTCTGTTAAATGGACAGAGTATCAAACTGATCTCTAAATTCCTATCTCTGTCCACATATATTAGTGCAGTTAGACCTCATCAATGAAATTTCTTTGTGCAGTGGATGGTGGTTAATGAAGAAACTCAGACTGGTCAAAGTGTAAAGCATAATTATTTGTGGAATACTCAGGTACAAATGGGACATATATATCATCTAACCACAAGGCTCAGGGTCCATAGTAGAAGGAGAAAGCAGAAATATTGCAAGGGCCTCAGGTTAGTTAGAGTGGAATGGAACAATAGCATCCTTTAGACANCACAGGATCACTGTACTCATGAACTCACAGCAGCTTTGGTTGCTTGCACAAGATGTGTACAATATTAAGCTAGTCAATATTTCAGCATGTGTGTGTGTGTGAGAGAGAGAGTGTGCATGTGTGTGAGTGTGTGTGTGTGTGTGTGTGTGTGTGTGTGTGTGAGTGTGTGTGTGTGTATTGGGGGGGCTCTTGAGAATCCATTGCTAAATTTGATGGTTCTTGGGGAGGGAGAGTCAGTCTTCTTTAAGGGTATAGTCACTGGTAGGTTGAGCACAGTCCAGTGGCTGGTCTTACATTTGGGATATGTCAGTAACATAAATTACACATGATGGGTTATTTAAAAAATAAATAAAAAGGTCACAAAGTTGGGGCAGGGCAAAGAAGTAGGAGTAGATCTGGGAGGAATGAAGAGGGGTAGGTNAATATGATCAATAATTCATTGTATGAAACTCTTAAAGAAATAATTAAAATATTATTTCTTTTAAAATATTTAAAAATAATCTTTCAGTAGCTTCTCTTCTCCATCCTTTCCCTCTTTCTGACTTTATTTTTAAAATTTTATAACATTATTATGTAAGTTATGTGATCATTGATTTTATATGTTAACTTGACTGGGAAAAGAGAAACCTCAGTAGCTGCTTAAACTTTCTGGGTATGTCTTTGAGGATGTTTCAGAGAAAGGTGAGCATTTGAACTGTGGATAAAGCAGATAGACTTCCTCATTGTGAGTGGACATCACCCAACCCACTGAGGGTCTAAACAAAGCAAAAAAGTAGAGGAAAGCCNAAGACTGCGCCTTCCTTCTGCCTGACTGCATGGTCTTGAGCATGGTCTTCATCTGTCCTCAGTGCTCCTGACTCTCAGGCCTTCAGACCTNGACCAGAATTCCCAACTCTTCTTCTTATGCCCTTGACCTACACCACAGCCAGCCTGGGTCTCCCATCACAGGTGTCAGATTTTGAGACTTGTCAGTCCGCGTAACAAAAGGAATCAGTACTTTACATTGTACCTCTTTTCCTGGAGATGTCTGTCCGGCTGTCTACATATCTTTCAGTTATCTTCTATAGGTCACATATCTATCTATTATCTGTTATCTATATATCATCTATTTATTTATCTATCATTTATCTATTTACCCACTATAGTAGTTTGAATGTAATTTGCCCCCATAAGCTCATAGGGAATGGCACTGCTAGGAGGTGTGGCTTTATTTGAGTGGGTGTGGCTTTGTTGGGGGAATTGTGTCACTGAGGAGGTGGGCTTTGAGGTCTCATACATGTTCAAGCTACTCCCAGTGTCTCAGACTATTTCCTATTGCCTTTTGATCAAGATATAGCCAGTACCATGTCTGCCTGCATGTAGTCATGTCCTGCCATGATGATAATGTACTAAAACTCTGAAACTGTAAGCTAGCCCCAATTAAATGTTTTCCTTTATAAAAGTTGCCATGGTCACGATGTCTCTTCACAGCAATAGAAACCATAACTTAGACAGAAGCTGCTACCAAGGACTAGGGCATTGCTATGACAGACCTGACCATGCTTTTGTTTTAAGGAATATGTACCTTGGAACTGTAGTTTAGAAAAGTAGTTGAATGCTTTAAGTGCTGCTTAACAGGCCATCCTAGTAGGAGCATGGAAGACAGTGGTGCTGAGTGTGATTTGAACTGTAGGGGCCTAGATCAAGAGATTTCAGAAGAGAAGAATGTTAGTATGTAGCCTAGAGACTGGTCTTGTGATATTTGGGTGAAGAATGTGGCTACTTTTGCCTTTGTCCAAAAAGTCTGCCTGAGGCTAAACTGAAGAGTTTTGGATTAATTCCATTGGCAGAGGAAATCTCAAAACAGCCTAGTATAGATTGGTGTGTGATTATCAGTGTTAACTCTAATGAAGATTTATAATGAAAAAGAGCAAGCTGAGCAAGAAAAAATACAAAATGCATAATTTGAGGAGAAAAGCAACACCAGGAAGTGGAATGGAGCTAAGTCCTGTGTTCAAGGATAACAGATAAGAAAATGGAATAAAGGGAGTGGTGAACTCAGGGCAGGATCTCACCCAGCTAAATTTCCAGCCTGTAAAAAGGAAGTAAAGAAAAGCTTAAAGCCAGGTGTGGTGGTGCATGCCTTCTATTCCAGTACTAGGAAGGCAGGGGCTGGCAGATCTCTGAGTTTGAGGCCAACCTGGTCTACAGAACAAGTTCCAGGATATCCAAGCTTAGGCAGTGAAAGAAACCATGGAAAACAGAAAGATGGTAAAGATGTAGTTGAATGGTGGGGGCCATGTTCCAGCCCCAGCAAGCAGCAGAATATAGCAGCTTCAGCCACATGGTTCTGGCTTTAGAGTCAAGGATAGAAGAAAGGTATTATGGAATCATCATCCAAGACTAAGGAAAGCTGCTGAGGCCAGGTATGTGTCAGGGGTGTCCTTATACGGAGGTATAGAGAGACCATTGTGTGAATCTGTGAAGGTGAAGCCTGGATTGCCTTGGAGATCCCNAGATTTTGGAGATGCCAGAGCAGTGGAATACCTGGTGAGGAAAGCTGATAACAGGGATTGGAACCAGCCCAAGAGAAAGAAGTATGTTGCAGTCAACAGAGCTGAAAGGAGTTGGAGATCTGAAGAGCATTTTGACATCAGACATGCAGATGCAGAATTTGGAGTTTGCTTGGCTGGTGTTTAGTCTTGCTTTGGTCCAGTATTTCCTCATTATGATCCCTTTCCTCCATTTTGGAACAGTAATGTATTTCCTGTGCCATTATATATTGAAGTATGTGATCTATTTTTTTTTTTGTTGTTGTTGTTGTTTTATGGCCTTGTTGGAGGAACTTTCTGTGAGGGTAGGCTTTGAGGCTTCATATATGCTCAAGCCACGCCCAGGTCTCAGACCACTTCCTATTGCCTTTGGATCAAGATGTAGCCAGCACCATGTCTGCCTATATGCCACTATGTCCCAATATGATGATAATGGACTAAACCTCTGAAACTCTAAGTCCTCCAATTTAATATTTTGTTTTATAAGAGTTGCCACCGGGCGGTGGTGGCACATGCCTTTAATCCCAGCACTCAGGAGGCAGAGGCAGGTGGATCTCGTGAGTTTGAGGCCAGCCTGGGCTACCAAGTGAGTTCCAGGAAAGGTGCCAAAGCTACACAGAGAAACCCTGTCTCAAAAAAAAAAAAAAAAAGAGTTGCCATGGTTATGATATCTCTTCACAGCAATAGAAACCCTAACTAAGACACCTATCTACCTATCTTCTATGTATCTCTNGATATATACTGCCTGTTGGTTCTTTTCTATGCATAACCTAAATACATTTGCACTTGTGAAATCCTCTACTGCACAAAGCCTATGAAAACACTCTCAAATGCTTAGTTCTGCACCTTGCTTACAAAGGGAGGGGCTCAAACTTAGTTAACTTATTAAGTAAGCAAAAGCCAAATTCTAGTTCAAGTCTTTGTAGGACTAGCTAGGATACAGCTAAAAGTAGGACTGATTGCTAAATTCACCTGTCTAGTATTTATTTCTCTCACTTTTTACTGAAATGCAAAGGAACACACACACACACACACACACACACACACAAAGAAGGAGACAGAGAGAGGGGAGAATGAGGGAGGGAGAGGGACAAGGGGCTTTAAGGTACAGAGAAAATGTGGCAGAAAAATGTATGGTTGTGGTTTGTAGAGAAAGATGCCTGTTAATGATATTCACCCAATGACAGGTCCCTGTGATTATTTTTTTATTTAAATTATACTTATTAATTCATTTTGGGGGGAGGTAGGTGCATGCTCTCATGCCCATGTGGATATCACAGGACAGCCTGGAGACTGAACTCAGTCTTCAGGCATCAAAAACCTTTACCTTTTAGGCCACCTTGCCAGCCCAATTACTTACATTTTAATGGAAGAGCAGGGAGAGACAGAGAGAAAGAAGGTTACAGGCATTGATCACTTCCCCAAATCAGTCCATTTTATTTAAGATTTCCATAATCATATGCCAATTCCAAGACCACTGAAGGAGTCAGATCTGCCCTAGATTCCTGACCTTGGAACTCCACCTACCACAAATCACAAAACAATATGTTTATGAACTGCACATTTTTTTTTTGAGACAGAGTTTCTCTGTGTAGTCCTGGCTGTCCTGGAACTCACTCTGTAGACTAGGCTGGCCTCAAACTCACAGAGATCTGCCTGCCTCCGCCTCCCAAGTACCACCCCTGAGAACTGCACATTTTTGAGAGAAAAGCTTCATAAACCCTAGCTTGTTTTCTTCTGTTCTTTCCCCTCTATGCTGTGTCATGCCACCACCCCTTTCTATGTCATCCCATTCCCCTTTAAATACATTGATAATGACATTTACCAGTGGCTTATGGCACACAGTCCATAAAGTTTTAAATGGAAGTTGAGGGAGATCATAGTATATCTTAAGCAAAGGATGCCTGAGTGATCATATCCATAGTGTAGGTGTACACCTAGCATCTTCAGACATAGATAGCTGATATTTATGGATGTGTGAAGGATGGTGTGGAAGGAACTGTGCAGGTGACAGACTGGACCACAGGACAGAAGTCAGTACTAGCTTATTTACTAGTNTATTTTGCAGGGTTGAAGGAATGTGAGTCTGTTCCCCAGGGTCTCAGGTTCTGCTGAGAACCTAACCATCAGGGCTTTGCTAACTGCAGACTTGGGCTTGCTTGAATGCTAAAGGAAAGCCCAGTGTCACTCATGCTTTGAGTGTGATTTATATGGACTGAAAAAATGGTGAAAGCCTAGAATTATGGTCTTGCCTTGCAAGCTATATATAATTTTCAATTTGCAGACTGTAATTTTGAATCTAAGGAGAATAACCAAGTTATATGAGACATATCCACACTGACCTTGCAAAAACTGTTATTAGAGTAATTCTATTTGAAACATGTACTTCAAAGTTGCCAGAAAATATTGTGCTGTGTGGCGATGGAGTTGGTGGGTATGTCTGTGATTGTCAAGGAAAGGTGCAACATTGTGTTTCTTCCTCTGAGGCAAAACTGCCTTAGAAGTATGGGAAGGGAAATTATCATTTGGGTTCACAGCTGAAATAGTAATTTCCTATGAATGTTTTGCTACACGAAACTGACAAAAGTTTTAGACATCAGAGTTCTAAAACAAACAGGGAACAGGGAACCAGCCGAGTAACCCTTAAAGATTGGCTTAACCTATTCCTGTAACCATTTACAGAGTTAAAGCGCTTGAAACAGTTGAAGACTGGCTTGGTCTCAGTCTGTCATGTGACCATTTATTCAGTGTTAAAGAGCTTGATATTCTCTTCTATAAAGGTGCTGTG
The DNA here is from genome assembly GCA_001675575.1 of Neotoma lepida. NCBI lineage: Eukaryota > Metazoa > Chordata > Mammalia > Rodentia > Cricetidae > Neotoma > Neotoma lepida. The sequence continues at coordinate 78,116 of LZPO01076050.1, read as the reverse complement.
GCACCAGGCAGACACTCAGTTGTCAGAACATAGGAAATGTATAACATGTCTTTATTTTGAATCTTACTAGATGGTCTTATANTATTTAGAAATCAAGTTACTAAGCACCTATTAGTAATGAGTTGAATGTTATATATAGTTTGATTGTACATTACAAAATAGTCATTAGGATAATGGGCTCAAATTCAGTGCCAAAGTCTTGAGTTAAGTAATAAAACATCTCATAACAATTAACAGTAATGATAATTCTGTGTGTTCAAGAAAATATTTTTGTGGGTTGTCAGATACAGTCCCCAGAACTGTTTTCTGACAGAGCCTCAGTCTGGATAAATGCCAGTTTACCTCAAAACTTACTTGCTCCTTTAACTTTGTACCTTAGCCNTTCTACTAGAAAACACAATTTGGAATTTTATTTATTTTTTNNAAATTTCTACCTGCTTTATCACAGGGATCTGCTTGCCTCTATCTGAGTGNTGGAATCAAAGGAGAAAACCACCAGACCTCCACCTGTTTCTTTTCAGTGTGATTGATTGCATTTCTTCTCCCATTTGCTATTAGATTACAGGGGAATTGCCTCTCCTTAGAAATAATGCTGTATTGCTCAAAAGGTTTGGGTGTATTACTTTCCGTTGTTGAATAACTGTGCCTATAAATGCAGAAAATGAACATCACACCACAACACTATCCTGTACTATCCTCAGAAATGTACAACTGACCACAGAGCAAGCTGTGTTACATAAAGGCTTGCCATTGTCCAACAGCACAATACACAGAGGTGGGGCAGGGATCTTTATGTACAAGGAGTGAACTAATATCTTATTGCTCATTCTTCTAGCAGTCTCAGAGGATAAAAAGGGGAAAAGTTGTGTTGAGAAAAAAAGATAGTCCCAAATTGAACCCCCCTCCCATGTATGATTTAATGATAAGGAAGCCATTGGACTAAAACACAACCATAAATCACTGGGCATGATGGTGCATGCCTTTAATCCCAGCACTGTGGATGCAGAGGCAGGCNGATCTCTTCAATTCTCAGCCAACATGGTCTATGTAGCGTGTTCCAGGATAGCCAGCCTACAGAGTGAGACCTTATTTCAAAAACACAAAAACAAAAACTTGGAGAGGTAGAGATAGCTCAGTGGTTAAGAGCACTGGCCGCTCCAGAGGCTCCAGGCTTGAGTCCCAGCTCCCATGATAGCTAANAATCATCTGTAATTCTAGTCCATGTAAATCCAGTGCCCTCTTCTGGCTTTCAAGGGTACCAGGCATGCACATGGTACACAGACATACATGCAGACAAAATACTTACACATAAAAATATTAAAACCAACCACCTTACACAAACATAAACAAAAGAACAACAATAAGAAACCGTAACAAACAGTTGTTTTGACAATGTTTGTGTATTAGCAAATAGCTAATTTGAATACAGTGACCTGCATCCAATGATAGGTCATTAAATATTTCTTTCTCTGTGTGTCAATGTCACATGTAACCTTTTTTTTTTTTTGAGATTTTAATTCTAGCATCCCTTTCCCCAATTCTCTTGAATTTTTCATGGGAAATTCAAATCCTGGCTAGACTGGTCCACAGGCATGTAAGGTAGATGCTACTGTTTGGTTCGTGTGTGTGTGTGTGTGTGTGTGTGTGTGTGTGTGTGTGTGTGTGTGTGTGTGTGTGTGTGCATTTACACGCAGGTACTTGGCTCTAGTAGAGTCAGGAAAGCATTTGTGAAGAGGGAAGTTTATCTTCAGTCTTAGCCTTGAAGGCAGGCAAATGTAAATATTGAGGTTAAAGGAATGAGAACAGCATAAAGAAAGGGGAAAAGGCAAATTTATAAATCCCAGTAGATTGTTCCTTTTGGCTACAGTTAAAAGTGCACAGAAGTGGGCCAGCAATGTGGAATGATTTTTCATCAAATATAGAGCCATTTAACACTTCTTATAAAAAGAGGTATCCCATAAAAGAGAGCTTAATCTTGTAGGAAAGCAAACAGGCTGATGGGGAGGAAGCAGGAGCAGGGCCGGTACATTAGTAACCATGGTGGCAGTCTAAGTGGGTGATAGCAAAGGCCTGAGGCAAGAGCATCTCCTCCAGTGTGTGTGGGGCNTGGGGGGAGACAAAGACAGAACTGCAGTGTTACCCCAAATCAGGAAGTAAAATCAGACCCTGATTCAGTAGGTCTACAGATTCATGAAACCAGAATTCCCGAAGTCTGAGAGGTTCTGATGCTTCAGTTCTGATAACCAGTGATCTGAGTGGCTATGACTGCAGAGTGAAAGAAATTATGCAGATATCTTAGATATGAAAANAAAAAGACAGAAAAGAATGAGAAGCAACAACATTGAGCTCAGAGGAACTGAGCAAGGCAGATGAAGACAGGTAAGACTTTTTCTTACTTCTTGAGGATAAGCTATCAGAGGGAAACTGAGGTGGATATATTCTAACAGCATATGAAAATGTGTGTGTGTGTGTAAGTGGAAACAGAGCAGGGATAGAGTTGGCAGATTTTAAAATCACTGGCTACCATGATATGGAATGCAGAGTCAATCCCTGGAGAACATACACACTTTAGAGTTCCTTCCCAAGGAAGAACCATTAGCAGGGAGTAAGAAAGTGAACACATCACCAGTACTAGGGAGAGGGGTTTTCTGAAGAGGGATGGCTATCGGTAGGGACTTCAGCAGGAGAGATTAGGAAGAGGAGCTGCTGGGTTTGGGGTGCAAAGGCATGGGTGAGGAGTGAGTCACGCTGATGGTGTAGCAGTGACTAGAAGGTGATGAGTACAAACTGCTGGAGGAAGGGAGAGNGGCAGGGCAGGAACTTGATAAGGCAGCAACAGTATGAGTAAACTTTTCTAGGTAGTGTAGAGTAATGCATGTCTTTAGGTTGTGAGTAAGGCCCCGAGGACTGAGATTTAAGCTGTAAGACAGCTGTGGAAAATTCAGCAAAAACTAGTTCCAAGAGGAGGAAGACACAGATGGGAGGACTGGCTTTCCCGAGAAGCAGCTACTTAGGTAAGAAGGGAGGGGCAGTGGTGAAGGGAGGGGCACTGGTGAACAGGCAACAACAGAGAATGATGACCGGATGAAGAAAGGAGAACGGAGGATGGCAGTGCTGTGTTGTTTTTCATTTCTTGTATAGACAGAAGGCATTTAATGCAACAATTAAGGGCAGCTGGCTCTGGTTCAAAGATTACTTGGGAACCAATTAAAGGTAGTCCAAAAGTTTTGGGAAAACTGNTATGGCCCCGTTAAGGTTGCTTAGAATAAATTAGTATCCATTACAGAGTACCACTAATTAGCTGACAATTACTTTCTGCATTACTTTATTTTTTATTATTTTTATTTAATTACTTTATCCTTTACTGGTACTCTGCATTTCTTCCTGTTATTAAATAACTATGCCTGTAAATGCAGAAAATGAAAATCATACCCACATTCAGAGCTGTTCTCAAGAATATAAAACTGACCACAAAGCGGTCTGGCACATGTGTTATAAGAAGACTTGCCATTGTCCATTAATCACTGGGCATGGTGGTACACGCCTTTAATCACAGTAATCCCAGCACTGGGGAGGCAGAAGCAGGTGGATCTCTGTGAGTTCCTGGCCAAAATAAAGAGTAATAAAGAGTACTGTGCCTAGACTAAAGTGGCAGTTGGCCAAACTACTTCAAGAGGAAGGCAAGTTGGTGCGGAAATCAAAGGGTCAAATGCAAATGCCCTTGAAATCTCCAATTCAATGGACTCTCAGAGGACAGTGAAAGGTCTAGAGAGAAGAGTCACCCTGCAGGTCAAGGGCAAACAGGAGTAAGCAGCAGGGAGGATGGGGAGGCTGCCATGAGTGAGGTGTGGAAGGGAAATGGTGATAAGATGGGGGGTGATCATGACAGCAGGCACCTGCCACAATGTGGAGGGGAAGGGTGGCAGCAAATGGAGGCTCTGAAAACAGGGGACATCTGGAGACAGAGCTGCAGTGTCTTAGAATAGTAGAAGAAGAGATACTTTCTGCGTTCTGTTAAGTGGAAACGTGGTCTCATGCAGTTGTCCTATTTCCTTTACAATAAGGCCTCCTGAAAGAGGGTTCTGCCTTTAGTGAAGTTCACACCTCACCATCGGTATAGTGTACTTTTCTTTAAAAATAACGTGTTGCCAAAATGTCATTTTCCTATTTGATTTTCTGAGTATTATAATGTGTAAACTAGTAAGCATGACAGATATTTAGAGCACAGACATTATGCCCTCAATATGATTCAATTCTTCATTTCCCAGATAATTTATCCCCAGTTTCTACTTTTCTTTTTTAATAATAACAACCCCTTTGGTGTTCTTTATTCTTAGATCTGTTCCTTAATATTTTATTAGTCAATCAATTTAAAGTCTGTCCACACAAACCATCATTTCAAAGCCTATTTCTATAAAGAGCAATGTAAACATTGAATCATGAGTAGAAAAGATTTGAAATAATGGCAATAAAAAGCACATGGAAAAAGTTACAATGGAATCTGCAGCTTACGAGCTGGCAGAGCCATGCATTAACAGACCACAGCCACCGGAAGTGTTCGCTACCGTGTCAGGATACGAACGATAAAACAGGCTCAAAAGCCTGATATTTCTACTGTCTAGTTGAGTTTTATATATGTATTCATTGGCAATAGTGTACATTCTAATTCTGGAGAGACATATTTTAAAAATGAGGAATTAAATGGAAGAGTGCCGTCATCCATTAAAAACTGCTTCCAGATAAAAGCAATAAACAGGAATAACTGTTTCATAGAGTTTTCAAAGGATTAGAAAGCAATGACTCATTGGTAACTTTTAAAAGATACGTAAAGAATGGTAAATGAAAAAGAAGAAGTCCTTCTAAAAAGTGGAGAATGCCACGAGGAAAATTGAAATTTAAATTTTTTATTAAATTGGAGATGAGCAAGAAGGAAATACATTGAAAACCAGTAAGTACACTGTGAACAATGGGGAATATTTCATTGGTTCTCTGTTCAAATATGATGTAGCATGACAAGGATAGAGTCAGGTCAATAAGAGGTGGCATACACATTAAGAATCATTTTCAGCCATGAAACTATTTGATAATCANAGACACTGGCTTTAATTGTGTACCACATTGACTATATCTTCCATTAACTGTTCACCAAAACCTCATAAAGGTGGACAGCAAGGTCTAAGTCAGTTCCAGGACTTCTGAGATGGCTCAGCAGGTTCAGGTGCTTGCGGTGCACAGGCTTGACAATCTGTTTGATACCCAGATCTCATAAGATGACAGGAGAGAACAAATTCCCAAGAGCTGTTCTCTGACCTCCATGCACACACCATGGCCTAGGTACATGTATGAGTACAGTACCGTACCCCACTTTAAAGAACTAGATATAGTTCCACTCTCTATCCTCTTCTGAAACCACCATAAGTGAACTCAGAAAGCAAGAGTGAGCTCAGCTGTGTTAAATCCAGACTTACTAGAAATTTACTGCTTTTAGGTAGCATCAAGGCTGTAAGAATGGCTCGAGTGTGTGAAGTTCATTGAGAAAGTAATGGGGTTTTCCTTCAAAGTCCCAGGATTGCCACCATTACATTATTTTAATGGCAAGGTCATTTTGCATATTAGAATGCTTTGGCATAGAATAGAGATAAATAAGAGTCAAGGAACACCAGTCTCAAGACAGTGGCAAGAGTCTTAACTATGAGATGATGGGTGACATGATCCAGGTGACATGNATGGAATGCGTCTTCTAGCCCTCAAATTCACATGGAGCAAACGTAACACCCAGTACAGTGGGAACCTAGAGCTGGGTTTCCAGGAGGTGACTAAATGGATCATGTGGTCAGTGGACCTCACAATGGGGCTAATGACTTAGAAGGAGAGACACAGGAGGAATCTCTTTTGCTCTTCTGTGAGACCACAGCAGGAAGATGGTACTCAGGACCCAAATCAGCTGGCACCTTCATTGTGAAATTCAGGCCCCAGTAACTGTGAGAAATAAATGCCTGTTCTCTAGATCTACAGCCTACACCCATGATATCCTGCATGGCAGCCATAATCACCAGGCATAATCACAGGGAAAGAAAGGGAACGAGATATCTGAGAGACTTGTAGAAAGTATGTTAAAGAAAAGATCTCATGGTATTATGCCAATTACATACTGAATGGTATTAAACTAATAAAAAACAGAACAAATTTCAAGCTGTTAATATAGTCTAGAGAGCTTATTAAACACTTATAGATGTTGGCATTTTATCAAGNAAACAATCCCATAAAATAGAGCAGTAGCATAGCAGCTGTATTAACTAGGAGAATACTGAGAAAAACTGGGTATTTCAGTAATAGGAACAGAGGGAGAGGTTTTTGTTAGAAATATAAAATGAAGTAGCAGATGCAAGAATAATTTTCCAGCCAAGATCCTTTCAAGCTCTTTTGTGGGAACAGAATCTAATGGTTATTTATATGGATGGACATCTTCTAAAATTAAGGCTTCAGACTGGGATTATCAGTGGAAGTTTCCACAACAAAATGCTAAGGGGTCAGTATAGGTGCTGGCAGCCATGCTGGCTCTGTAGNGCTTGTACATCCCAACTCCATGATTTAACACTGTTGTCTCTATAGAACTTTCCCCAGTCTTGCACTGCCTGGATTTTCTTGTCTGACTATAGAAATAACAGTATTTCTTTCATGGGATTCATGTAAACACTGCGATGAAAGCTTTCTCTATACATAACTTCTCAGGACAGTGCCTGGCAGAAGATGAATCTTAATGATAGTAGAGATGATGACCATGAAGAGGACAAGGAACTCAGAAACTCGTACCTGTCACTTATAGGCAGGCATAGTCTATTAACTATTCTCGCATGCTTTATGAAGTCTGCATACTAGAATATACATTTGTTTGGTTATCTGATAGTGAGCTCCCTTCATCAGTCATCATTGAGTAAGTGAGGGTGGGTAAGAGACAAAGAGATAAAGATACCCTGAGGTAAAGATGTTCTGGAACAAGTTGAGTGGGTAGGGAGTGGGGAGTGGATCTGGGAAGAGTTGGGGAGGACTAAACACTTCCTGGGAATCTCTGAAAACACTAATAAAACAATCATTTAATTGGTTAATAAAAGGATACTCAGGAACTGTGAGTTCTAGAAAGACCCCGCCCCACCCCCAGCCCCTCTTCTTCTTTGGTTACATGTATAAATCAGGGGTGGGGCAGAATGTTAACCAGCCAACTCTTTTCTTCTCTAAGCATAGGGAATTCCTGAGANTACCATTCTAAGAGGTTGTGCTTGTTTGTTTATGATGCTAGGGATTAAACCCCGGGACTGTGATAGCAAGCCCACTGCAGCTGAGATATACCCCAGCCCTGTTCTAGCAGTTTTTAGCTTTTAATATCAAATTCCAAGTGCAAAAACCAAGAAGGAAGCATTAACTGCACATCATACTAACTGCACATCATATTTTGGGTTCAAAGATTTCTGATTTGAATCTCTGAAGACTGAGGTCATGGAGGAGGAGCATCCATTTCCTGGAACATTTGGGAATTCCCCCCCTANCACCACCACTATCAAGATGTGGGAAGGCTGAGCTGCTCTTGCAAAGACTCAAGTGAACAGCCGTTCATTGCATAGTGAAGAGCTCTAGGGGTTTTCTGTAGTCTCCAGGCACTGTGTTTTAATTTTCGCCTCAGCAGTAAAACGGGGAGGAGACTGCAAACAAGCACTTGCTGCCCAGGCCATGGCAAACCTGTTGAGTTGGTCACTCTGGATCCCAGGCAAGCACACAGGTGCTGCGCTAGGTAAGAAGACTCTCTTTGCCTTAGTGTAAGCCACACTGCTTGAGTTAAAAAACAACAACAACAACAAGATAGTTTGAAATTTTACTTATAAACCAAGAATGTTTCTGCAAGCAAAAGTTAAAATGGCAGCAATAATTTNGAAATGAGAAACATGAGGCTTCTTCATCTAAATGTTCCAACTATTAGTGATGAAGCTGCACAAAACTCACTCATTTAAAGTCAAATTGTTTGCCACACTCTTACAGCTGTCCTTGAGAGGCTTTCTGTTCTGTGTGGCTGGATCCTACAAGATGGCTTTTTCACTCACATACCCAGAACCAGGGCTCAGATGCCCNAAAACTCTGCATGATGACTACACATGTCTCTCCATGTGCCAGCCCCCCATTGGCTAGCTTGGTCTTTCTACCAGCCTGGTCATCTCAGGATAACTGAACACACATGATGGCTGGTTTCCAAGGTAAAGACAGTTAAGATGTTAGTCCTCTGACAAGATGGACCCATTGTGTGACAGCATTGCTTCCATGAGATTGGTGTAAGAAAGACCAAAGCCAACCCAGATTTATGGAGGGGAAGAAGAGTCTATCCCTTGCTATGAAAAGGAGCACCCATGCCTGAAAAGAGAGAAACAAGCAGTCAGCCATCTTGGGGACGACAACACGGGAGAGTGCTCTGTTTATCAGGGGCTATTTCTTTACTCTCTTCATTCTTTTGGATTTCAGTGAGTTTCTGGGAACTCAATTTGAGTTTTTTTAAATATTAGTAATAAAAAAGTCACTTAACTTTCAGATATAATAAAGTATTTTACATTCATCACAAGTTTTCAATAATTTCCATCACAGTAATAGAACTTTATNTTAACTATTATTGTTTACTTGAAGGATAAAGAGAATGAGCCTTATGAGGGAGGGCTGGTAGCATTCTGTCATAATGATGCTCTCACTCAAGAAATCTGGCCATTACCATACCAGGGACTTCTAAAACAGTTCAGAGTCTCATTGTCCATGACCAATGGGCTCAAGCCACCTTTCCCATCTGAGTGCTAACCATAAGCATGCCTAGCCTCTGAGATCAGATCATATCAGATATGTTCAGGCTGGTATAACCTTAGACTCAAGCCACTTGTCCAATTTTGTATAAATACTAAAACCTATGTGGGAATTTTTATAACAAAAGGACTTGTAATCATCTACTTCCTCTTTTCATTCCAATTAATTTTATCTCTCTGCTCCATGAATCTTTCATCACATAAGAACTGGCTGATGAATCAGAAAGGAGTCAGCAACTGCTAAAATAAGTATGAAAGGAAAGACCAGTTTCTCATTGCCCAAGATCAAAACCAAACCTGAAAATTATAGGCTGCATTTGAAAAGCTGTTTGAGACATTGAAATTTGCTTTAGTATACATTTATGACTCATTCTTGCAGCACACCTACTCCACCGAAGAGAAGAGGAAGCTGATGGCTCACAGAGAGCCACTGACCTTCCAGAATCANGCTCACACAGGTCAACTGCAGGGCCCCTGAGGCCATGCTATTGGGCTGTTCCAGGGCAGCTCAGGAGGAAAGGTATAGAAGATGGCTATCGGCAGGTCCCAGGACATTTCACTTCCTGACAGCTCTCTCCCTAACCTTTCCTTTAGATTTCACTGAGTTTACTTGAATGCAGCTTGAAATTAAGGGATGTCAGAAGCAAAAAGTCACCCGAAGTGTAAGATGTGAGGAACTGATATGCAATGATATTATATTCAGTAGGGACAAATACATGTTATTGGGGAAGTTGTTCCTTCTCTCAGGCACAAATATCCTGTGAAGGGAGTGGTTTAGAGAGCAACTCTAGAGACTGTGGAAGACTGTAGGCCAACTGAAATGATTTCACCCCTTCAGTTACTCAAATATGTCTGATGCTGGGATTCACTATGCAGTGCAGGGGAAATGTAATTAAACTCTTACTGTCTGAATTACCTTAGGAGGTAGTACCACTGTTGCATGTTTAGAACTGTAGCAGGCTGTGCTGGACCTCCCGGAGAGTGATTCCACTACACTCCATCTCAGGTACCCAGTGGACGGAGGGTGTGAAAAGCACCAGCTGCTCAGAGGAAGAGAAGACGGTGCCAGGTTTTGTGCTGTCTTTGAAACTTAGGTTTTCAGCAAGTAGCTGAAAACATTTGCTCACACCATAGCCTCGCAAGTCCTGAGTGGGACTTGCCTACTTACAGTAAGAGTCCCGGATATCAGAAGCCAAGAAAAGATGCTCACAATCCAGGTTTCCAAAATACACATGCAGACATGTTTAAAATTTTCTTAGTATCTCCGTAACACAATGCTTCTCAGGAATCCTCTCAGCTCTTATAAATAGATTGATTTCATATGTATTTATACAATTCCATAAAATTCTGAAGCTTTATCTCTTCAGATTGTACTGTCTGTGGTTCCGCTATTCCTTTCTTCTGTTTGTGGATCTATCATTATGTCTTTTCAGCTTGTTTTTGTGTTTTCTCTTCTTTAGTATGTTTCCTCTATGATTCTGGAGCTTGCCTTTAGGATCTGTTCATGAGCTGTCTCCTCTCTGCTGTGTTCACAGTTTATTTCAATATTCCCGTAGTTACCATTTGGGCAGTATACTACTCTTTATTTCTGAAATCATGTCACATTTGCATTCACTAGTGATTGATTGACTGATCATATTTAAGTACTCCCATGGCTATGTCATCTTTCACATCAGAAGATGCAGGTACCATACCAAATAAGTTATCTGCTGGGTGCCTAGTCCTAGGACTCAACTCTGTCCAATGAAAGCATAGACAATAAGTAAACAAAACCCATATTTGAAGAAAGGCCAAGCAGATTGCTGTGATCTCAGCACTTAGGAGGTGGAGACAAAAGGATCATTTGAGTTTGAGACCAGCCTGAGCAAGACAGTGAGACCCTCATCTCAAACAAATAAAGAAAAACCAGGGCCTTATCCTTTTGGAAGAGGATGGGGGGAGGGGGAGTGGAAGTGGGAGCAGGGATGGGAAGGGAACTGTGGTTAATATAGAAAATGAATAAAAAATTAAAACAAACAAACAAACAAAAACAAATAGGCCACCATGGCCATTGTGGAAAACATTTTTCGCAGATTAGATAGTTTTAACTTATGGCCAAGCAAGTTTTCTCCTACACATATGCCCAAGAGGAATGAAGATACTCATCAATGCCAAACCTACATACATACATTCATACAAGTACAGTTTATACTAGCACCAAAGAGAAATCAGCCCAAATGTCCCTCAACTGATGGAAAGATTTACTAGAAAGTCCTTACAATGGACTGTTGTTTGGCAGTAAAAAGGCACTAGGTACAATAAAAAGGTCTGTGTGATGATATAGATGAACTTGGAGCGCATCATGCTAAGCTAAGAAGCTAGACGTGCAGAACCACATGTTCTAGGATCCTACTGTATGAAAGTGTAGAGTAGACATGGAGACTGAGATGGGGAGAAGGTGGGTTAGTGGGAACCTGCTGCTCAGGAAGGGAGAGGGTGGGGAGTGGCTCCTGATGAGTGTGAGGCTTCTTACCTCATCATTCGGATGCTCTGACGTTAGATTATGGTACAGTTCCACAACTACATAAACATGTTAACCCTCATCAGACTGGACAATTTGAACAGAGGAACTTTCTGGTATATAAACTGCATCTCAACAAAACTTTCCAGAGTGAACAGATAAAATGGGGAAGTGATTTGCCCACTGCTTCCTACTTCACAGGGACCTTAACTCACTCATTTAAAATCTTTTACAGACCTCTACATTGGACCAGATTCATGCATTAAAGTCACCTTTTGTTAAATTTAAAGGTCTATGCTTATTAGTTTCCTTATTTTTTGAATAGAAAACATTTGTTTCTTTATCCACTCTATTTTTCTCAACCTTTACCATTGATATGGTTCTGTTGTTGCCTCCCCAAACACTCCTGCGACTTTCAGAGCCCTCAGAGAGTATTTTGATGTCTTGGTCCTTCATTTTCCATGGTGACATTATGGCTATACAGATATTGTCTCTAACTCTGAAGAGCTTGGCACTCATATTTAATGGGATGTGATTGTCTTCTTGGGTTGACATACTGCTTTAAGTCAAAGCTGAAGCTACCGAAGTAGCTCTCCCAGGCTTCTGTTGTGAATGATCCATTGTCCGTATCTTCCCATGGTGGGTTAGAATCTTACAGGCTCCGTTTCACCACCAGAGCAAATGAGAGTTTGCGTCCACATCTTTTTGATCTCAGGAAATATTAGGGTTTGGGGCTCAGATCCTCATTTTATGCTTCTGCTCTGTTTCTCACCCACAAAGATATATTCATTGTAGGTGAATGTTTTGTCTGGGTCCCGCCAGGCCCCACGTGGTCCAGCCCACCCAGCGGTCCCGCAGCCACTTATAAATTAATAACTCAAAAGCTTATATTAATTACAACTGCTCGGCCATTAGCTCAGGCATATTACTGACTAGCTCTTATACTTAAATTCAGCCCATTTCTATTAATCTATGTTTTGCCACATATTCCGTGGCTTTATCAGTCTACAGGCATGTTGTTCCTTCCGCGGCGGCTGGCGTCTCCTGACTCAGCCTTCCTCTTTCCAGAATTCTCCTTGTTTGTTTATCCTGCCTATACTTCCTGCCTGGCTACTGGCNAATCAGCATTTTATTTATCAATCAATCAGAGCACCACATATTCACAGCATACAGAACAATATCTCCATCAATTCATCTTATTTTTAATATTCTTTTGTTAATATATTATCCTTAGCTACTATCTATATTGAGTAGGGTAGAGAGGTAAAACACTAATTTACAGTGCCACTTTAATTGGATATTTTAAAGGTCAGCACAATCCAATTTCAATAAGGAGATGCAAGCAAAGTATTAAATGTTCCTGATTAGAGTAGGAAAAAAACTTGCTTCTTTGGATTTGCAGTATATGGGACACATTAAGTGGAATAACAGTGGGTTTCAAATGCACTATTAAAGAGCAAATTTGAATATAGTTCTGAGATCCAGAGAAGGAAAGGACAGTGAAGAAAAGAGTGCTAATTACACAATATTTTTAATGGAATATGGACAAACAGATCAACAAGACAAATCATTTTAATTCCACTTTTGATGATGTAGCAGTGCCTATTCTTGTGATATATTTCATAGGGTACCTACTACTACAATTATAGGATTTATAGTACCTTAATAACTATTCATTTACTCAATTATTTAAGAATATCAATCATGTTCTTACTATCCAATGAGTACTCTGAAAGACATAAATGAATCTTGAATATTCCTTGTTCTCAAGGAATGATTTATGTAGTTAACCACACAAAGCTAAACAAGCCACAGACCCATTCTATGACAAGGCTGTAGTAACTACCTAAGTGAGGACATTCAAAGCACAGGGAAAGAGTGATTCCCATTTACAGTGATGCTGCAAAGAGGTAATCCCCGAGTTTCACAGATAAAATGTGATGCTGAAGGATTTCAGGATCTCTATAAGAGTGAGAGAAATTANCTTGTGTTTACACCATTTTAAACTGGATTTAGGGTTATTTTAGGAGTTAGTGAAGATTCTGCGAGTGTGATAAACCACATCTACCTCTTTGTCTCAGTCATTCAGAAGTCCCCATCTCATTTAACAGGGTTCCCTACAAGGCAAAGAGAGCTGTATCTGGCAATTTTAGGAAAAAGTAAGTAGATTGGCATGGTCAGGATGTAGGACCAATAGTGCTAATTCTGGGTGAGCAGTGGGTTATGGGGACTCTTGCAGACAACAGAAAGTGGACTTTTGTTTTGGGCGCTGAGAAAACTCAGCCTCAAAGCTGGAGAGTGAAAATATTTGCTTCATAGTTTTGAAGTACAGGCATCTGAGTTACTGAAATGGAGGAAAAAAGAGACTACATAAAGAGAAACTGATCAGAAAGATGTAAGGAGCCCAGACATGAGGCAGTAACTACTCAGACTAGATTATCATTAGAAGAGGAGAATCAGGAGCCTGGAGGTGGTGGCACACGCCTGTAATCTCAGCACTTCGGAGGCAGAGGCAGGCAGATCTCTGTGAATTTGAGGCTAGTCTGGTCTACAAGGCAAGTTCCANTTAGGAAAAAGTAAGTAGATTGGCATGGTCAGGATGTAGGACCAATAGTGCTAATTCTGGGTGAGCAGTGGGTTATGGGGACTCTTGCAGACAACCGAAAGTGGACTTTTGTTTTGGGCGCTGAGAAAACTCAGCCTCAAAGCTGGAGAGTGAAAAGCAGTAACTACTCAGACTAGATTATCATTAGAAGAGGAGAATCAGGAGCCTGGAGGTGGTGGCACACGCCTGTAATCTCAGCACTTCGGAGGCAGAGGCAGGCAGATCTCTGTGAATTTGAGGCTAGTCTGGTCTACAAGGCAAGTTCCAGGATATCCAGAGCTATTACACAGAGAAACCCTGTCTCAAAACAAACAAACAAACACACAAACAAATAAACAAACAAAAAGAATAAGGGAACCAGAAACTCCATGAATGTTTTGCTTTGGAAAGGACAAATAAAGCCAGGCTTCTGTTAGTGTTTCCTTGCAGAGTGGGTTCTCTAGCTGAGGTACAACTGTGATAGTGCATCTACCATCATATTCAGTNTGTGAGGGATCTATATTCTAATAACCAGAGCACTNTCTTAGTGACGGAACAAATCTAAGACNTATAGGGGAGACAGGTCTTTAAAGGATTAGCTGGTTCTGTTAGATCTTCACACTNTTACCATGGATAAAATGGATAGACTGATACACTGGCACTTTTTTTTTCTTTGAGACAGGGCTAGCCTAAAACTCACTATGTAGAGCCGGTGGGCCTTGAACACAAAGAGATCTAAGTGCTAGGATTAAGGGCATGTGCCACCACACTGAACAACACTGGCACTTTTACATTATGACTAAACAAAAGACAGTTCATTAAAAAACAAAACAAAACAGAACAGAACAACAAAACTCTTTTCAAAACATAATGGCCGATTTACTACAATGAATCACAAGTTGAGTGAAAACATTCCAAGAACTAAGAAAAAGTAGGATTTCTACATCAAAGAATATTACCTTTGTATTAATAAATTTAAGACTGCTCAGGATTACAAATACTTCTCTCTACATATTATCATGGCAGATGAGAGATGGGAGAAGAGGGGATAAGATACCAGACTCTGAAGTTCTTATGAATAAACCACACGAGAGTGCCCTCCTTAGCAGTTCATAAACAATGCTTTTGCACTCTGATCCAGTTTATAGGGGCNAGAAAGCTTTCTCCTGTCACATCCCATCTTTTGAGTGACAATATCTATTGAATCCTTGATGATGTATTAGACACGATTTCAGGGACTTTGTGCATGGTATCCTGCTNAAATTCTGACAAGCATTTAAATTGTGATTAATTACCGCAAGATGGCCACCCATTTGACATTAGACTTTCAGAAGCTTAGAAAAGATCACTGTCCCAAGAGAGGCTCCTTTCCAGTTCATGTGTCTCCCCCCAGTCTCTTGNGTACCCACACAGTGTTTAAGTAAACATTTCTGTCTGTAGGTGTGCGGTTATTGTTCCTACTCAAGGAAATTCCTAGGAAACTCTATTTTAAGGACAACGAAAAGAGAATTCGATCATAAAAACCTGTGCTGAGCATGATTCAAAGGGAAAAAAATGAGCCACTCTGAGAGCCAACGTGAGCTGGAAAGATTTGTGCTCTTAAGCAAGCAGACATGTGTAGCCACTTATGAGGCTGTCTGATTACACATGTTTTAAAGCATCTGTCAGCTTGACAGAAAGCCACATGCAAAACCCAACGCTCCTGAGCACCACAAAGGTTTGCTTGATTCTGAAGTCTCAGAATCAGCAGGAAGTGAAATGACTTCACAGGTTGAATGCAGGTTGTTATTGCCTAAGTTGGGGAAAGCCTGGGAAGCGATTCCCGAAGCCAGTGACTCACTGGCCTGGCCTGTGACACCTTAAGGGAAACTGGAAACAGCAATAAAACCACAGGCCCCGAGGATGAGAGCTGCCAGGAAAGACCAAGCAGTAGACACCAGAGAGCTTAGTTTAACCCAAGGTTTCAGCGTTGAAAGCTGAACCTAATCTCCTCCTTCTCTTTCCTTTAAAAACAAAACCAAACAACAAAACACCCAGGAGACAAAAACCTCCATGATCTCCTGCTCCTCTCCCCGCCCCCGTTTGTGGAGTTCCCATTTCTAAAATGCAAAAATAGTTCTTTCCTAACCTGCTGCATTTGTGCGTCCTCTGAAGACATCATCATAACCTTTCCACTGTGGCTTTAGCTGATAGGCATGAATGAACACCACAAATACCACCACGAGGCACATCAGAGGAACGAGAGCAGCCGTGAACAGAGCAGCATAGATGTTTGGAATGAAGCATCTGGAAGAAATGAGGCAAACNTTAACTCAGACAAGCACAAAGCCAAGGTGNATATTCGTAGCTCACCCTCTCACTNCTTCGCACTAGCTCTTNGAATGTAGATGTTGGCAAAAGTAAATTGTATCTGAACAGATTAAAGCTGTCATAGAGAAGACACAGGTCTACCTACACTTCACCGAGGAGGTTCTGTGGTGTGTTTCCAAGTAAGTTTGCCAAATGAATCTGACATTTGCGCCGGATATACTTCAGAGATCCAAAGTGCACGTATGTCATTTTAAAGGGTATGTGGGAAGGCAGAGTTGGTGTACCTCGACTTCAGAATTAGGATGGTATTGAAGTCTGTCACTACATTTTGAATAGACTTCAGGAATAGTTAGCCTTCCTATGNNTTCATTTATCTTTAAAATAAAAATTACAGTAGTATCCACAATAGAAGTNGGTTATGAAAATTAGCTGAATTAGTTTGCTACACTCCTAGAAAATTTTCTTAAACCACTGTTTCTAGACTTAAGAAATAACACTTATCTTGCATTCACTAGCTCCATCTTCCTAAACAAGCCCCTGAGGTGCATGCTGAGATATGGAGGGCTGGGGGTGGGGAGATGGTTCAGGTGGAAAACTGTTTTCTGTGAAAGGATGGAGACCTATCTTTGATCCTCAGAACACACATTTGTGTGTGATTTGTGCTTATAATCCCAGCCCTAGAGAGAAGGTGACAGGCAGCTCCCTAGGTCTGGTTGGCCAGCCAGCCTCACCTAATCGGCAACCTGCAAGCCAACAGGAAACCCTGTCTCAAAAGAGAAGATGGTCTTGAGGAACAACACTCAGGATGGCCAATGGTTTCCACATGAGCACACTCACACACTGCTTACCACAAATTTGAGGATTCTCTACCCTGCCATTGACACTATCTGGGTTTTTGACAGCTTTGTCATTTCTCAGTACTTCTGTTGTGCCACAGTTTCNTGTGAGATGAAAACCTTTCATCTTGTAGGAAAATTTCTTAAGACATTAAGGGTGTGTCTCTTTTATTTTTACCAACTTCCTTTGTTTTTTGATGCATAATATTTGAAAGCCTATGTTATAATATAACCATAGTAAATTTTGAAGAAAAGTCAAGGAAAAATACATTCAGAAGGAGATCTCAAACTACAAAATTGGGATAGTTGGCTAAACACTCATTCTTGCAACTGGAGAAAACAATGTCTCTATCAAAAGTTGCAATGAAGAAGCTGGGGAGATGGCTGAGCAGTTGGAAGAATGTACTTTGCNCCGGGCAGTGGTGGCGCACGCCTTTAATCCCAGCACTCGGGAGGCAGAGGCAGGAGGACCTCGTGAGTTCGAGGCCAGCCTGGGCTACTGAGTGAGTTCCAGGAAAGGTGCCAAAGCTACACAGAGAAACCCTGTCTCGAAAAACCAAAAAAAAAAAAAAAAAAAAAAAAAAAAAAAAAAAAAAAAAAAAAAAGAATGTACTTTGCTAACAAATGACCCCAGTTTGGTTACTTCCCAGCATCCTCAATGTGCTGCTTACAGCAAAAACCACATGTAACACTAGCTCTAGATGGTACATCGTCCTCTTCTGATGTCTTTAGACACCGACACTCTTTTCTTTTTGCTTTTTTGGTCAACTTGACACAATCTAGAGTTATCTGAGAAGAAGAACCTCAAATGAGAAAATGCCTCCATCAGATTGTTTATAGGCAAGTATATAGGGCATTTTCTTAATTAATGACTAATGTGGGTTGTGCTACCTCTCAGCAGGTGGTCTTGGGTTGTGGAAGGAAGCTGTTGAGTAAGCCTTGGGAGCAAGTCAGTGAGTTCATTCTCCCATTGTCTCTGCTCCAGTTTCTGCATCTAGGTTCCTGCCTTGAGTTTCTTTNCTGACTTCCATTCATGAAGAGATGTAACCTATTAAGGTGAAACCCTGTCCTCCCCAGATTGCTTTGACTCACAGTATTTTGTCACAGCAATAGAAATCAAGCTAAAATAACCCCCACACGATACAGGCACACATACACATANATAATTAAAAATAAAAATAAATCTTTAAAATAAATAATAATAGAGTTTAAACTAAGCTCCATTGTTAAGGGTCTTACTCAAGTGAGGCAAGCGCTTGTTTCTGTTGAAGGGAGGTGGATAGTGTCACACTGGACAAACGTGTGCAAAGGGAATGGTTTTGAAATACTGCAGACCTCAGGTAGAGCAGACAGCAGGAAGAGTTGACAATCAGATGTCAGAGGACCAAAGAACTCCTCCATAAAAATCTAGGCCCAAGTTGACTGTGTGGGTGACAAATGCTGGGCACTGTCATGAACCTACAATTCATGACAGGTCATGTGTAATGAGATTCTGAAGATCTAGAAAGGGAAAACTTTAGGACTGTGNCCTTTTTTGAACCTTTCACTGAATGAACAATCATAACAAAGTCACATGAGGAAGAAGACCAGCAAATGAGATGTCTCAGAGCAGTGGCACTTGGTGAAGTCTCTTCTCCTCCTGAGACGTGCTATAGACACGCCAAATTACCTCTGACCTTCTGGAGGACCACTTTTCCTGTGGACCAATGAAGCAAAATGTTCATTGTTATCTAGAGGTCTGTTTTTAAGGATCAAGAAATTCGTATGAAATTCTGCAGATAGAGAGCTAAGCATATCTGTTGGCTGCTACAGAGGAGTGTGGGTGTTGGACCACATTCCCCATCCACCAGTGCCATGGCATTCTGTATGAAACACACCTAGCTCAATTCACAATAGATTCAATACTTATTATACCTAAATTCAACTGTGATGACATTTTTCAAGTAAAAAGTAAGGCAGTGAAACCCATCTATGTGGTATCTTTCATCAGTATCAGAATTCTACTCCATGATCTGTCATTCAGCTGAAAGTATTGGAAGCCCAAGTTAAAAAATAAATATCAAAAGAAAACAAAACCAGTTTCCAGAAATGTGTTCAACATCAAACCTTTAGCGTTTGCCTGCTTTACTTCATCATTGGTCTTTGACCTAGATGAAATAGGTCTGACAGTATAAAGCAAGGTACAGAAGGATTTTGGGTCTGTGCCATCCAAATTAAATTCTAGAAGAAGGAAATTCATCATTCTGACATTGTTCTGCGAATGCAGAGTGCTTGGAAACATATCTTAAAACGTGTCTTGTTTATATCCACTTCGTGGCTCANGTTCATTTGAGTAAGACCCTTAACAATGTTAGCTTAGTTTAAACTCTGTTATTAATTTTAGAGGTCTATTTTTATTTTTAATTATGTATGTGTATGGATTAGGGAATCCAGCAATACTTCCGACACACAAACATTTGTAAATGAAGCAGGGTATAAGATAATAGCATGGCAGGTGACAGATAGGATCTGGCACTCATGTCATTCAGCCTGTGGGAAGAGGCTGGGAAGGCTAAGTNATTGTACATCCCAAAATATAACACAGTCTTAATTTCTTGTTTTAAAGTTTCATTTAACTTGTTAAAAAATAAGCATTATTCTAATTTTCTGTTCAATATTATATGAATGGGTTTTTCGCTGGGCTATAAGGAAATTTATAACATATTTTTAAAGGGTCAAAGATAAATGAACTATATCCTGCCCTTTCAGAAAACAGTCTTGCCAATCAGAATTGCTTCCACTCTAACAAAATAAGAAATATATCTGGTAGCTAAGAGTATTTGGTCACATGAACGTGAAGTGGGGCAGTAGGACACATGGCAGAATTCTGTCTGAACTAAGCTAGGATCAGCTTCTTCTGGAGAGAGTGGAATGGGAGGCTAAGGAGACTGAGAGCCGTGTGCACATCAGGGCAGCTGATTAACACCCTGGAAACCACTGCGTTAAGAGATCTGGCAGAACGTGGGGAATTAGATGAAGGCCACATAGGTTTCCTTCCTTAAAAAGGGCTAGCAAAGCGTGTTTTTAGAATTCCCAGCTCACTAGCTTCAAAGGATTTTGGTGGCCCTTCCTCTTGGAGCACTGGATACTTCTAGGTTTTAGGTTTTTTACAGTCACTTTACTGTTTTGCTATTCCCTTCTAAACTTTCATGGTTTTCCCCCCTCTTATTATTAGACAAGGCTAGTGTTTCTTGTCAGGACACCAGATGAAACAAGTACCATGCATCCTGTTGTTTTCAGATTTTCCTCTTCCAAGTGCCCCTCATCATTCACAAAGCCTGAGATCACACTCTAATTTAGTGAGGCTGTCACCACTGTCAGCACCTCTTTATGCTTTCTGAAATGTTTTCACCTGTGCCACCTAACTCAATTTTTACAAATAGATATGTGTGTGGGATGGGGTCTTTCACTTTATATCTTTCTGTATGAAGTCAACCAAGGCAGGGGCTCNGAAGCATCTAGGAGAGACACGCTATGCTCAGTGTCTCTGACCCTACTGGGATGAATACAGGGAACTCACTGTACTTAAGATTGTGGTTTGAGTTCACTTAAATTATATTTTAAGAACAAGCTGACCCTGGCCGGCTGGGGATCTTGAAGACATCCAGCTGGCTGACATCTGGGTCACAGCTGGGCTACATAGGTAATGAAACAGGATGTAGGAGGTGTAAGAGTAATAAGTGTTTGTCTCCAAAGTCTTCTTAAGTGGTCCACAGCACGTCAGTGATGCTTGCAGGCTCATGCATAGCTCTCCTTGGGTAGCTCTTTCAGCACATCATCAGAGATGGTGTCCACAACAAGAGGCAAACTTGTTGTCTCTATCAACTTTTCCTCTTGAACATGTAAACTCATATTAAGCCACACACTATTTGGAAAGTAATGGAGATGACCTGTCCATTTATTCCATAAATTCACAGAAGGTATAATCAATCCAGAAGGATAGTCAATATTTAATAAGGATAAATTGTTATCTTTATTGAAAACTTTTCTACTTTATATAGAAAATATCTGTTCACTAGCTTTATCAGGCAAAGAATAAAGACGTTATCTACCATGTAGTTGCATATCATTTGTAAATAAAATTGAAGTCAATATTTATGTTCTCAACATTTCTCTGCTTTTATGGCTACTTATTTTCTTCCCAAAGATGATGCTCTTATTTTGCATACATTTANTTACCTGTGGATTTATGTATGTAAATGCATATCTTAATGTGAATGTACCCATTTCCCAGACCATCAGAAATGACTGGAGAAAATGAGAAATGATAAAAACACTATAAACATATTACCTATTATTTCATCCTGTACCCAACCCATGAAAAAGGAATAAATTCATGAAGGCTCAGAGTATAGGGAAACAGTAGTTTAGATTTCAGTAGCTGTGAAGTAGGGAAATATATTGCTCTGGCTTTCTGTTGTAAAGCATACAGTAATTTTCATAATCAACTTAATTCTAAAATGCATTTTCCTTAATGTTTAAGCTTTATTTACTTTAGATGGTTTGTTTTGTTTTGTTTTGTTTTGTTTTGTTTTGTTTTGTTTTGTTTGAAACAGAATCTCTCTATGAAGCTTTGACTGACCTGGAACTCAGTATGCAGACCAGCCTTGCCTCGAACTCACCGAGATCTATCTGTCTCTGCTTCCTGAGTCATTCATCACCATGGTCAGCCCTTGGGGTTTCTTTGAGACAGAGTCTGACTCTGTGGACCACACTGGTTTGTAACTCACTGTGTCCCAAGCTGTTTTCAAGCATGTGATCCTCCTGCTTAGGCCTCTCAGTGCTGTAATTACATGTGTATATCCCCACAGCTTGCAGAAAGTTTAACTTATAAACTAAAATAATCTTAGGATTAAATTTCACATAAGCCTTACATAGTGAAATTGATCATTGGGATAAATGATGGACTTCAGAGGGTGGAGGAGAATGAAATAGAATGAAGTTTCTTCAACTGAAATAGTTGCACAATTGAGATTGTTTTAGGTGTTAGTTAGCCACTACCATTGATAGTAGTCATTGCTACATACAAGGTAGGATACTGTATCCATGAATTAGACACAAAACAGCATCATAATTGTGGGAGCCCACAAAGGTTTCCTAGTTAGATCTGAGCTTGCTTTACACAGCAGTGCTGCATTAGGAGATGGCTTGACCAAGTGCATGGTCACCAGGTATCTGAGATGGTCTGCACTTGGCTATGCTGGTGGGAGGTCTTTTGCTCTACCCTTTGGCATTCCTTTAAAAGCCCTTTGGCAGAGACAGTCAGGGCCTGATGGATTAGGATCCAGGCCCTCCTGAGGCTATCCTCTGTTTCGGTCTCTCTCTTTCCAGCTAACTTTCTATCTAATTTTTCCTGCTGCTCCTGCTCAAGAGTANCCTGGGGAAAAGTGAGGGTGGGATGGTCCCCCACAGATAGCACCAGTGAACAGGGACAAAGACAAAGACAAAAAGAAAGAAAAATCCAGGGTACTTGGCAAAAGTAGGAGTTAGGCCCTGCTAGAAAGCAGTTGGACTGGTCTGGTTTTATAGTGAAAATAAGATAAATTAGGCTGGGGGTTTTATCCTCGAGAAAAAAGAAAAAAGGGACTAAAAGGATGTCTGAAGAAAGCTGCAGCATAGATTTCTCTCTGTCAAGGTTTCTCTCTCTCTCTCTCTCTCTCTCTCTCTTAAAATTCTATCTATTAAAATATAGGAAAATAGTGTAGGAAGAAATTTAGAGTTTAAGGAATATAGTTTAAGAAAGAAAAAACTTAGGGTAAAGTAGGATAAGATAAGCTAGACAGAAACTAAGTCTTTAATTTTCTAACTATGGAGCTATGAA
Source organism: Neotoma lepida (assembly GCA_001675575.1). Taxonomy (NCBI): domain Eukaryota; kingdom Metazoa; phylum Chordata; class Mammalia; order Rodentia; family Cricetidae; genus Neotoma; species Neotoma lepida. Next base: position 55,195 of record LZPO01076050.1, on the reverse strand, counting down.
CACAAAATCCTGGGGAAGAATCAGAGGAAATATCTATTAAAGAAGAGCTTAATGGGGAGAAAAAGATTCCTATGGGAAGCTTTTGGTCCCAAGCAGCAGGGAAAGCATTTTCCCTGAGGCAAATTCAGGTGAAATGAAACTTTTCACTTTGCTGATGCTGACACTTTATGGAAATACCATACCAACAGAATTAGTTTCTTCTTGGCCTTTGAAGCCAAAGTTTAGAGAACAGAAGTTTTGGGAAAACTTGGTGGTCTTTCCCTCTCAAAAACTGAAAGCTTTATTGGAAAAACTTAGCAATCTCTCTCTCTAAAAATCTAAAAGCCTTTCAGAGCTTTCTTTCTCCACTTCTCTTTCTACAGGGGCATAATTAGATTCACCTGGAGATATTAGTACAGGAAATCACCTGTGATTCACTCTAAGAAAGAACAACAAACCTCTTGGAACAGGGCAAAATCTCTTTTCTAAGTTCTGTCTTTCCTTCAAGTCAGGAAAAACAGCAGTTACTTTGGACCCTAGAACATAGGCATAGATGTGGGAAAGTGCAGGTGGAGCAAGCAGTAAAGCTGAGCTGCATCTGTGGGCATCTGTGGTGTCAGGGGCTTTGTAGCTGGGGGAGGAGATAAGCCATGACAACTATCCAGGGAAAAAAGCTCTCTTTTCTGTCAGGGAAAGAACTTTTCTGAAAAAGCTTTGTTTCAATGGGGAGAGAAGCCCCTACCTCCAGAAGCAGTTAGCAGAGGAACAAAGCTGCCATCTGAGACATCTGAAGCTCTGCATCTGAGGGGAAGGAACAAGCAGGACGAGATAAAGAGCTATCAGGAAAAAAGTCTCTCTGAAGGGACTATGGGAAAGCTCTGTTTTAAGTGCTTTTGCTTCCTTTCAGTGACTGGCTGGGGCAAATAAACAAGGCCCAAGGGAATTTTGGTATCAAGGATGCCTGCCTCAATGTGCACTAACAGGTAAGTGTGATTCTGAGCTGGGGCCAGTAACAGGAAAGAAAACCACCTAGCAATGCCAGCTTAGGGAGAACAGAAATCTCCCAATCTCCCATGGTTAAAAAAGCAAAAAAATGTGACNCAAATCTCCCGTTGCAAAAGCAAAACCATGAAAACTAATCCTGTAAAGGGAATCNGAAGTTTGCTAGCATATTCCAAAGGCAGTCTGGGAAACATAGTACCTAATGGAGCAGCATTGTGATATAGAGAAAGGCACCATGGGAAAGGCAGTTTTTCCACTAAAAATGGTGGTACTTCCTGAAACATTTTTTTTTTTTTCAGTTTGAAATGAAGCTTTTTTCCTAAGCACTACCAGAAAGCTTACATTTACTTCCCAAAAATATGAGAGTGAACAAACAGCCTACCTCACAGGAGATAATTAAAATGCTAATACTGTTTATCAACAAGTCATTTAAAACCTTTTAGACATCATTAAAAAACACTCACGGTAAACTTAAAACAGTTTTGAAAAATTAAGAAGGGGCAAAATTGTCTGGAGTTTAGTAATGAGTGTGGAACAGAGGAATATCAGCTCCAATGAAAAGCTGAAAGGAAACGGAGCTTGGAGCTGTGCCACTTTGGAGCAGCAGTGAATAGATACAGGTTCCTTTGAGAAAGTGTCTTATATTGCCTAATAGCTGCGCAGAGTGTTTTTTATATGGTAACTTTGCCCTTGTCCTAAAGCAAGTTTTTTACAGTAGCTGAGTGAAGTTAGTAATGACTGTCTGAATTGTGGCAATCAGGGGAGCTGCGATAAGCTTGGGAAAATGACATTTCCTAGCTAAGAATCCATCTACTGCAGGGTACTTTTCTGCCAGTTCCAGAGGGCTGAGAGAACCTAATGGGAAAGGTGACTGGGGAAAANTAGCTTTACCCCAAGGATTACAGCCTTAACAATGACAGTATAGTGTACAAAGAGCTACCTATAAGGGCAGTAAAGTCACTTAGAAATACACTAAGCTTTCAAGGCAAATAGTCTAGCAGCAGAACCTGTTGAGTGAGGCAGGTTTGTAACCCTACTCCAACTTAAGCAATCATGGGAAATTGACTGCTGTAGAGTTGCCAGCTGAGCAATTCAGAAACAGAATGTTTCTGAGGAGGTTTTTCTTCTCATTCTCTTTTCTTCCTTTTTGGGTTTGATAAATGATGTCCAAAGAAAATTATTCTGTCTTGTTGGAAGATAATGTAAGTAGTTCAGTTAAGAAATCCCTTTTAGGTGTCAGTTGGAAAAATTTAGTTCTTCTATAAGAGGTTCTTTCTAGTGTAAGTTAGTTCTGTTAAAGGTAGTCCTATAAAGTTTAGAGAGTCTTTCTAATAGTTCTTCTTAAATAAATATCTCCTTAAGAATATAAGCTTGTAAGAAGTATAAATAAGTATATGTTGAATGTGAGTTTGTGAAAAGTGCAAATGCTGAATGTAAGTCTAAATGTTTAATGTAAGTTTGTAAAGAAGTATAAATATGTATAGTGATAATAGTTCAATTAAGAGAGTTGTAAATATGTATGGTGATGTTTATACCAGAATTATGTTAAGGTTAATGAACTAGAGTTTGGTAGAAAGCTAAGGGAATCTTTAAGTTGGATGTAGTTTATTGGATGCAGTTTGCATCAAGAGTTTATTGATTTAAAAAGAACTTGGAACAGGTAGAATTGTTATAGATATCTTAAGACCCATTCCAAAAAAGAAATGCCATCTTTATCATCCTCTATTCCTGTACTGGGAGGTGTGGCAGCTATGGAGATCCTTGTGGTGGTTGTAAGCTCAATTGGAACCTGGACCAGAGCAAAGTAAGCTCAGTACTCCCTCCTACCGGAGGCGGGCTGAGAGTCAATGACGGGCAACTTTCTCTTGATAGCTTCCAGCATATAGGTAATGGAAGAAATAATCATGGAGAATGACCCAAGACAGACCTCAGTCTGATGGGGTCTGAGGGGCTTTTTAAAAAATAAAAAAGAGGGACATTTGGGAGCCCACAAAGGTTTCCTAGTTAGATCTGAGCTTGCTTTACACAGCAGTGCTGCATTAGAGGATGGCTTGACCANGTGCATGGTCACCCGGTGTCTTAGATGGTCTGCCCTTGGCTGTGCAGGGGGAGGCCTTTTGCTCCACTCCTTGGCATCCTTTAAAAGCNCTTTGGCAGAGACAGTCAGGGCCTGATGGATTAGGATCCAGGCCCTCCTGAGGCTATCATGTGCTTCTGTCTCTCTCTTTCCAGTTATCTTTCTATCTAATTTTTCCTGCTGCNCCTGCTCAAGAGTACCCTGGGNAAAAATAGAGATGGGATGGCCCCCACACATAATCTTATTAGCTGTATTGCATATCTGAGGGAAATGCCACCCACATTATACAAGGTCAAATTGTAGCATTAATAGGCTCACTATTTCTGTGAGGTTTAAAAATTAGTTACAAAGCACAATAAAGATAGTGATAAACATATTCACTATTCCCATTTAAGGACTGGATCCATTTTTNAAAATTTTTTTACATTTTGCAGAGAGCTTTGTACAGTTAGAACCTTGTTTGTGTCTTAGCACGATTTGAAAGCCATTCACTTAAAAACATGTATAGAGAAGTCTTTATTTNTTGTATGCTCAGCTCAATAAAAATCCAACTCAGCTACCACCCAGGCCTAGAATCAGGTCTATGAGTTGGTCCACCCAACATTCACTGAATCTGTGAACCAGTGGAGCATGTAAAGGGGATGAACTTATGAATCTAAAACAGCAGGATCTCCATGATACAGGACAACAACAGGGTATTCAAGAAGAGCCCCAGTGAGAGCTGATTATCTGTGGTGTAGCAGAAACCAGAGTCCTTGAGCCAGACCAATGACTCATGGGAATGAACTTGCAAATAAAGATGAATGGACGAAAGGGTACACTAACTCAGTGAGCCACACTACAGCTTCCATTACAAGATTCTTCTCCCTTTTGTTTGGATTTTCTTTTAAATTTGGTTTTGTTTTGGAGGGGGTGTTGGTTGCAAGGGCAGAGGGAGGACTCAAGGAGATGGGGAGATAAGTGAGATCAGAATGTATGATGTGAAATCCACAAAGAATCAATAAAAGTTAAAAAAAAAGTCCAACCAATATGTCAGTATCAACCACATACTAGGTGTATTTCTGACAATGGAAGGGCCTATAAAGCTGGCTAAGTTATGGTCCATCAAGGGGCCATAACCACAATAGATGCACAGTGCTTCTGAACCTAGTCTCTTCCACCAGCGGTATCAGCACCAACTGGAAACTTGTGAAACATGCCAACACTCAGCCCATGCAGAGCTCTCAGTTAGCTCCAGTTTTCACAAGGTCCCCAGGTATGTCTTCTCTCTCTTTCCATACATATAGTGATGGATGTGGATGTAGAAGCAAAATAAAAGCTTGAGGAATATTTTGCTAGTATGTTCCTGGGACATTCAGTAGTCAATTACAGTCAACAAATTAATCATTACCTCCTTTTGACATAGCAATCAAGGGACTGTGTAAGCCCAGGGGTCCCAGGGCTCATGGTGCTTCCAAAAGCCTCAAGAACTAAGAAGGAAAGCAGCAGGAAGAAGAGAAACAGAGACCAAAGAGGCTGAAAAATGCAGGCTGAGCAGTCTGACTGAAGAAAGAGGAAAGCTCACATTACTACTGCAGAGCATATGAAAGATGCGGAGTGGTGGACTGGAAGGGGAAGTGGTGCTGGGACCTGGCGCATGCACAAGAAGGCAACACTCATCTTTCCCACAGCTTCTGAAGGGTGTTCCTCTGTGTGTGAGAGCAACAGACACATTTCACCCTTCCCTACACAGCTCACAGTTTCTGGGAAGAGTGATCTCTGTGCTCCATGCCTCTATCTTTACATGCCCATGCACTGATGGCCAGCTCTGAAATAAATACCTGATCCAAAGACAGCCATTCATCTACCTTGCCTTGGACACATCATTGGACTCTGCTATAAAAATAGGCAGAGCCTTTTTTTAATCAAACCTTGGCTCTTGGGAAAACTGCACATGATTGGTAAACACTAAAGCTAGTATAAAATAATGAAAATGGCTATATTGGATTAAATATACAACTGATATACAGAAAAATCTTGGGAAAAGAAAATTGGGGGAGGGAACATAAATGGAGGGAGTACAGATACTTGTAATAATCCAGAAATGAGAAACAAGTTTGAGAGACAGAAGGCAGCCCTGATTCCAGAGGTCAACTCCAAGATGTTAGATTTTTTTTCCTTTTTTAGAACATCATGTGAATGCCTCACTACAATTCTCTAATTACTCCCCTCCTTCCACAATTTAACTCACTTTGGTGGGATTTTATATGTAATATAATGACCATACTTAAAACATATCCAATGAGTAAGTAATAAGGAGAGAAAGAGGGAGAAGATATAATTTTATTGTTGGTTTTTAAGAGAAGGTCTCACTCTGTAGCTCAGACCTCCCTTGGACTTACAGCAAACCCCTGCTCCAACCTCTATATAAAGATTTAGACAGCAGCCTCCATTCCAAGCTCATGCAATATTTCTTTAAAAGACATTGCTCTTGCTGGAAGGAGAAGGGATGCATGTGCCTTTAATTCCAGCAGTTGGAAGTCTTAGGAAGGAAGCCTGTGAGTGTCAGGTTTGCTCAGACTATAGTGAGCAAACTCAAAACAACATTAAATATAAATAAGCAAATGAAATACAACAACAATAAAGGCATGGCTCTTGAAGATGCAGAGGCACATTAGCACCTTGCCTGCTTTTGTGCTGTGGCTATTGTTAACTACATTGACAACCATCCCAGAAAAAAGCCAGAAGACCAAAGGGCAAGACNCAAACTCATTTTTAAATGTGTAACATGCACTTGTGTTTGCAGTATTTAGAAAAATCAAGGAAAGAAAGATAGGGGTGTATGTAACAGAATTGCCTACATCGGTCTCAATACAAAGTAAAACGTAAGTACAGATAGTTACACAGATGGCTGACAGACTTAAAGCATTAACAGGTTAGGAGTAGTTGATAAAAAACAGTCTGAAAACCATGGTGCTCTAAAAGGCTTCCCAAGACACTCAGATTTGAGCAAACAGTTCCCTAAATGGGATGACACTGTGCAAATCAACTCGACAGAGCTTGCCAACATTGCCCCAGGTAGGTTTCAGTGAATCAGGCTCCTTGAGAATTTCATCAGTAAAAGGGTCAAGCTGACTTCCTATTTTTTTTTTGCCTGTACTAATGCTCTATGTTCTCTCATAAAACCAAACAATTTGGCATTGGAAAATGTCATTGTCCTAGAGCATTCAATGGTGGCCTGCTGTTACCTCTTCTTACCAAGCTCCTGAATAATCATAGTACTTTCTTGTACCTGATAATGGCAAAATGATGGGTCTTTATAACTTTGTGAAAAAGATTTACAGAGGTAGCTGTGAAAATAGGGCATTAATGCTAAAAATATCTACCTATCTCTATTATTTACCTTCCACCCATCCATCCACCCATCATCCACCCATGGCTCCCCATCCCCACTCATCCACC
>LZPO01076050.1:33276-46106 GCA_001675575.1 Neotoma lepida | reverse complement strand
CCCAGCACTAGGGGGGTGGAGACAGGAAGTGATATGGCTGGAAGGAGAGAGGAATATAAGGCGGGAGGAGACAGGAGCTCAGCCCCCTTTCGGTCTGAGGACTCCTAGAGGNAAGAAGTCTTTCTAGTGGCTGCTGCTCTGCGTCTCTGATCTTTCANCTTTCACCCTGATATCTGACTCTGGGTTTTTATTATTAAAATCAAATAGGATTCATGCTATAGTAGTGTATAGGATTTTCTTCTTGTCCAAGTGTTGCCAGCATTTATTGTTTCTTCTCCTTTTTAAAAAATAGTTGCTAAATGGTGCTAGATGATATGTCATCATGGTTCTGATTTTTTCATGATAATTACTGATATTGGATAGCTTCTCAAACATACACTGGCCCTTTGCACATTTTTTTTATGTCTTCTTTTAGACATGCCTACTCAAGTTTTTTAAAATATAATTTTAAAACTAGATGATGATTTTTGGCTATTGGATAAGTCGTCACATCTGCCGGCTATTAATCCTTGCAAGATGAATAACTCTGAATTGTTTTCTTCCATTTAGTAGGGTGTCTCTTCACTGTGCTCTCCTTTGCTGTGTGGGGGCTCTTCAGCTTTTCCTGAAGCAGTTTTATAGTTTTGGGTTTTATTGAAGATTTATTGCAATTTGAGTTGATTTTACTCACTCATATGAGATCAGGGATTGGGTTCATTCTTCAGTGTGTGGATAAACAGCTCTCCCAGAACCATCAACTAGATCTTCTCATCTTGGATCAAAAAATATTTTCTAACAGTAAGAGAGTACTATGAAGTGCTATGATACTCTTCCAATATTTGAGGACTACCTAATAAATGTCAAATAGGTTAAAATATGGATCAGAATACTTAGGGGCTATCTGAGTAGATGTCATGTATTAATTTCAGAAAGCAAAAAGTGAAACTGAGAGTAAAGACGATGGAGGCTGAAATTTGATCCACTTTCTGGGAAAAGCCTAGCATTGAGAAACAACACATTTTGTGTTCCCTGGGGCCTGGATACTAAAGAGACTGAATCCACAGATACTGAAGTAACCCTTAAAAGTCCCAAGGTGCAAGGCTTTAGTTAGAGACTATGTAGGGAGACAGCTACCAGGCAACCTCCTTTCTCTTCATCTATGGAAGGGTATGAAGGAAGTCAGGAAATGAGCTTGCTGCTGAGGGTGCAGCCTGAAGTGCGCAGAAACATCTACTCATTTTTGGTTTGAGTTTAAAATGTCCCCCACCTGCTGATGTGTTTGAACACTTGGTCACCAGCTGGTAGTACTGTCTGGGGACTTGGATGATGAAAACAGGTCACCAGGGCCAGTGTTAATGGTTACAGGTGCTTCTGGGTCTGGACAGTGTTCTTGGCTGGGTTTGTGGGTAGGTGAGGAGGATCCACCATGTTCTTCTGCTCCATTCTTTCTGGCACCATGCACCACGCCATTCTGCATTGCCTTATTAGCAGTTGTAGGCTGGGACTCTCAGGGACCAGCCAGGGCCCCAAACAAAACCTTTCTTCAGAAAAATGATTTCTGTAGGTGTCTGGTTACAGCAACACAAAGGAAACTAATCAATTGGTAGACTGAGATATTTCTGCTTACAGGAAGATAAGTTTTAATATGAAGGCTTTGGAGCCAGACTCTTTGGAATTATCTTGGACTGCCTATCAACTCTAGGATTTGGGCTGGTACTTTTTCATGCCTCAGTTTCCCAAAATATAAAATGAAAAGAATAGCATCATCTACCTGATAGGCATGTAGTCAAAACTAAATGAGTGATTCAGAGACCGACTGAATCAGCACCAGAGGCCCTCTGTAAAATATAAATGTGGTCTTTATTACCACCTCTGACTAAGATGAAATGTNCTTATTTATGAACTAGAATTAAGCATTATTGAAAAGATGTTAAACATTATCTAATGGAATGTGAATACCTCTCACATTTGCTTGTGTATCAAGGAAAGTGAAAGTCTACNAATTTGCCAGAAAAATAGTCTTTGAGATGATCGAGGAAGACTTCCTGAAAGCAGAGCCTGAAGCCTTTCACCACTTCATGCTTTCAGTCTTAAATTCCTCAGATTGGGCCCTCATCAGATGCTCCATGCTCGTGACTCATCTGCCTGTATCCAGAGCACCTCTGCACAGGGGAAGGGGAAGAGTTCCCTTTGCTCCTTTCCATACGACTCATGTGTTTCTACAAAAGCCACTTGGAATCCTGCTTCCAATTTGAAAAGTGAGGGCAGTTATGGAACATTGAAAGGAGCAAGGCCAACACACCATGATCATACCAACACGCTCACTATGCTGTCTGGCCCAGGAACATCAGCAGCACTGGGCTCAGCTCTTAGTCCACCAGCTTTTGTAGTGAGTTGAGCTAATGGCTGCCATGCCCCCATACCCTTCCCATCTTGCAACCCTCTAGTCCAAATCTCCAAACAGGACAAAAGGTGCTTGAGAGCAGGGCTACTTTCCTGAAGAGTGCCCTTTGAGGGGGTTACTGTTGGGTGTTTCTCAGAACTGACTGTCAGCAAGCCAGCACTGGATGCTCCTGTCACCCTGAGCTCCCCACTCAGAACAATACAGCATTTCNTTCTTCCAGGAAAAAAAAGAATCACATCTTAGAACTGGTTTTACTTTTGCTTCATGAGTAACAAATATACCCACAGACGAGTGCAGTCCTTACCCCTTATCAAGGAAATTCACTTTGCAATGGAGACCACTGCAGAAACAACAACCAATCAAAACACAGAGTTGTGGAGCCCAGCCCCAGTGGATATAAAATACTCCCACACCTAAGGCTCAGCAAATATTTTGGAAGAGGGGGCAGAAAGGTTGTAAGAGCCAGAGGATCAGGGACTCAGCTATGAGTTTGCATCTCCCAGCATCAGAAGCTATAGTTGCAAAACTCCCACACCTAAGGCTCAGCAAATATTTTGGAAGAGGGGGCAGAAAGGTTGTAAGAGCCAGAGGATCAGGGACTCAGCTATGAGTTTGCATCTCCCAGCATCAGAAGCTATAGTTGCAAAACATTGCCAACATTTCTACCCAAGCATGAGCTGAACAAGGGTGACACCGAGGAGCAAGCCAAACTGGAGGGGGAAAGGCTTCTGAGGCCTCAACCCTACACAAAGAACCTCATGCAACTTAGTAAACCTGGGAATGGGAGAGGTGTCCATCTCNGGGGCGGGGGGAGGCACCAACTAGCTGTCCAGTGCCAAATGGTCAGCCCTGAAAACATGCATATAAGCAACACTACACTGACTGAACAGGGTATATTAGGAATATATAGGTATATATAAATACATACATGTGTCCAACAAAAGCTAATGAAAACAGAGTCCATGAATTTGAAGGAGAGCCTGGAGGTTTATGGGAAGGTTTAGAGGAGGGGAAAGTAAGGAAGAAATGTTGTAATTAACAATTTCAAAAAAAAAACAAACAAATAAAGAAAAGACGTAAAGTTCACCGAAGCCTGCCTGGTCCCTGGCTTCTAAACTTCCAGGCCAGAGCTGTCTTGGGATTCTGGGGAATAAGTCAGACTCCGTGGTGAAAGCATGAAAATGGGCCACATTCTACTGATAATCTAAAATCCTTTTTAAAAAAGTGTTCCACATGCTTTATTTTACTTGGAATGTGAATTCCCAAGGGCTATCAGATGTAATAAATCATACACTAAAACACTCAACATGGTGTGTATCTCTGAGGTTAATCCTCAGCATTAATGTTGTCACTCAGACCATGCTTGCTTCTTCCATGAAACAGTTTTTACTGATACATTATGTATTTGCAAAATATAAAACTCATATAAACCCATGCATCTTATTTGGTTAGAGATATGATGAAGGGGCACAGAAGGAACACTGATTCCAAACAGACATTCTGCCTCCCATAAACTCCGTCCACTGATGCTCCTCCCACCCCTAATTGGCCTTGTTCAAACAATATTTTATCATACGGAATTTGTTTTTGTCAACAGGATATTCCTGTTATTTCCAAGTCCTGTAGTTTCAACCACAGGATTTGGGGGCAGTGAAATGAAATGGGAACATCAGAGTACTACTGATTGCTAAGCTACCTCATGAACATATGATCAAAGCTCAAATGGTTGAAAGTCTACTTTAAAATCAAAGGCTGCTTCTTCATGGACTTCCTTAATTTCTTTTCCTTAAAAATGCATCATGATCCAATATTAATTAAACAGTATTTGCTGAAGTTCTCACTTGAGGCCAAATCCTTAATCTTACACATCTGCCATTTGGGAGGATGCCATGCACTTTTTAATTATAAAATCTTCCCCAATGTCAGGGTGGCCCTTCCTGACTCATTGCCTGGATATGTATGGCTAGGGGCCTGGAAAACAGATGTCCTCTGGGTCTATCCATTATTGCTTGAAGATTCTAATGCCTGCTCCCCTTAACATAGGCTAACCTAACTGCTTTTGCATATGGTTAGAAATACATCCCAACCCACACTGTGCTAGGCATCCTGAATTAAAGACAGAAGAACAGGACGACTTCACAAAATGATAGAAAGAAAAGTAGTCTTAGGAATGTGACCTGTGACACAGACAGGCCTGCTTAGTCTACTNTTTAGTAGCTGTGTGATCTACCTTTCTGAGCCTCTGAGCTTTGTCTGGGTCATGTGAACTTTTTTTTTTCATAAGTTTGTTGGGGGGAACATGAAGTGATCAGAGACAGTAGAAAGATTGTGAGAGCCAGAAGCAGTGGAAACTACAAGGAAGTAGTGTCTTCTGGACACAGTAGAAAAGCTGTATATATGATCTCACATAGGGTGACACGGTATCACTAGACCTGTGTAAGCCCAAGCCAAGCCAAACCCTAACATGGAGAGGGAAGATGGGCGTGAAGTTCTGCCCCTATTCACAGAGCTATGGCAAGTGCTGGCTGCTGGGAGAGGAAGGGTCAGTGTTCTATAAGAGTGTAGCCTCTGGGAAGTCAACCATGCTCCTGTGGAAAGCTGCACTTCCAAGAATATCTGGAAAGCACAAATTGGCCTTGATGGGGCAAAAGACAGACAGACAGACAGACAAGAAGGAAGGAAGGAAGGAAGGAAGCAAGGAAGGAAGGAAGGAAGGAAGGAAGGAAGGAAGGAAGGAAGGAAGGAAAGACAGACAGACAGACAGACAGACAGAAAGAAAGAAAGAAAGAAAGAGAAAGACAGACAGACAGACAGACACAAAGCTGGATGGGAAGGGAAGGGAAGCTACAGATCTGGGAGTAACTGAGGGAAGGGAGGGGGATATGATCAAAACAAGTTATATGAAATTCTCCAAAAAACTGAAGTGTTACCTGAAGCTTCAGCATACTGTGTTATGCTGAATGAAGAATCACTGCATAAACATGAAATAAACATACATAAACAAAATGTTTATCCACNGTACTTAACACATGGAAAAGACAGACATTAACCTTCACGTGAGGTTTAATTACTTTGCTGAAACACTGTCACATCTGCTCACATCCAGAAATCATAACACAACTGCATCCACATTCAAATATTTAGTTAATATTGTGTTTTTAACCAGCAAGTTTGCTAGATGTTTACAGTCATCACTACCTCTGACCTGGCACCCGGCACCCAGCACCATTTCTTAGGACAGGCCACATGTGTCTTGGGGCCTTGGTTAAATGTGAGCTCTGTGTGTCATTTGAAAATAAAAAATTTAAATGTGTATTTAAATCTCTGCTTGATTCTACCACTGTCCTCCAAACCTGCCTATATTAATTCCTAAGGTGAGATGTTGATTAACTTTTATTATTTCTTTTGTTTGGGGGATTATAATACCATTTCCCCTTCCCTTTCCTCCCTCAAACTCTCTGTCTTAGTTAGGGTTTCTATTGCTGTGTAGAGACACCGTGACCATGGTAACTCTTATAAATTCGGGCTGGCTTATAGTTTCAGAGGTTCAGTTCATTATCCTCATGGCAGGAAATACGGTGGCATGCAGACAGACATGGTGTTGGAGGAGCNAAGAGTTCTACATCTTGATCCACAGGCAACAGAAAGTGAATGGTGACACTGTGTTTAGTTTGAAAATNGGAGACTTCAAAGCCCACCTCCACAGTGACACACTTCCTTCAGCAAGACTTCACCTATTCCAACAAGGCCACACCTCTTAATAGTGCCACTCTATGGGCTAAGCCTTCAAACACATGAGTCTATGGGGGCCATCCCTATGCAAACCACTACACTGTCCAACATACTACTCTTAACTTTCTTTCAAATTCATGGCCTCTTTTTATTTTTCATTGATTGATGTCTGGTATTTGGCTATTGATTATTTAATTGGTTGGGTATGTTCATTGCAGTTTTTACAAGTTATTTCTCCTCCCTCGCCCCAAAGCAGTGTTTCTCTGTGTAGCCTTCACTGTCCTGGAACTTGCTCTGTAGACCAGGCTGGCCTCGAATTCAGAGATCTACCTGCCTCTGCCTCTTGAGTGCTGGGATTAAAGGTGTGCTCCACCACCACGCAGGTCAGGTATGTTTGTGCTGGCTGCTCAGTTAAAGTGTAGGGAAGCACATGATATCTCAGCCCTTCCAATAAGGCAAAGGTACTTGAAGGTAGGCCTTTATAAGTCAGTAGGGCACAACACTCATGAATAAATTATTATTACTATAGAAGCAACCCTAGAGAGTTGCTTTTCTCTTTTTACCACATTATAGTAATAAAACAGCTGTCTAGAGCAGTGGTTCTTAACCCCTTTGGAGGACCAACAACCCTTTCACAGGGGTCACATAAGACTATTTGAAAACACAGGTATTTACATAATGATTCATAACAGTAGCAAAATTAAAGTTATGAAGTAGCAATGAAAATTATTGTATGGTTGGAGATCACCACAACATGAGGAACTGTATTAAAGGGTTGCAGCATCAGGAAGGCTGAGAACCACTGCCGTAGAGACTAGACAGGGTGCCAGACATGTAGCCTTTGGATGTTTTAATTTTGAAACTCCTAGCCTCTAAAAGTATGAGAAATAGCNGGGCGGTGGTGGCGCACGCCTTTAATCCCAGCNNTNGGGAGNNNNAGGCNGNNNTCTGTGAGTTCGAGGCCAGCCTGGGCTACCGAGTGAGTTCCAGGAAAGGCGCAAAGCTACAGAGAAACCCTGTCTCAAAAAACCAAAAAAAAGTATGAGAAATAAATGTTTGTTGCTTAAGCAGTCCACTCTGTATTTTGCCTTAGTAGCTCAACCAGACAAAGATTATTTCCTTTCATGTTGTTTCAATATCTGAGCANCAACAACTACATCTTTGTAATATTTTCCTCCTCCCTTTCCTCTCCAGTAAAGAGGCACTGAATCTTCCATAGATTTCTTTATTCCTTATATAAACTTGTAAGTCTTCTCAGGATGTTTCTAAAGATACACACCCAATACATAAAGTAAATTTAAAATGAGAGGAATGAAGCAAAGAAAAATAAACAAAGATGGAACCAGAATTGGGGTGCCAAAAATGCCAAATGCATCCCACATTCATCTCCATCTGCTCACGTGAGCAGTCCGCTCCCACAACCATGACATGCAACGCTTTTCTCTTCTTTTTTNAAAAAAAAGTTATTATAAGCTAAATATTTTTAAATTTTTCCATTTTCTTTTTATTTATTCTTCTCCCATACATTACATCCTGGTCACAGTTTCTCCTGCCTCCCTCCTCCCAGCCCCCTCATCCCCTCTCCCTAAGATCCACTCCTCCTCCATTTCCCGGTGTGAGAGAATCATGATTCCTGTGAGATATAATGGGCAATGTTCTTAATCTCCAACTTGTGTAATNTGCAGTTCTGACATGTGGTTACTGTTTAGCTGTTTATTTATTTAGTAAACAACATTTATAAGCATGCTAATTGCTATTTTATATATGTATAGAGTTGGGTAAGATAGGTTTCATGGCCTAGGAAGGATGAGCATTTGTATGCAGNGTGTTAAGTATGGTAATAAAGTTATCTGAAGTACCAAAGGAACAACCAAAGGAATGAGGAGTCTACTGTGTACAGGGAAGGTGGATTTGTCAAGTAAAGAATGAAACAGAATTGAGAAGAACACCTGTTTCTTTAACAGCCTATATGAAAATGAGTTGAACAGTCTTGGGAGCGCTGTTTCCCAGAATATGACAAAGAAAGCATAATGATCAAAAAAATATTCAACTTTATTTCCTGTTGGTTCAGGAATCATCTGTGGTGTGCACTTTAAAAGGGAAGCAGGGCTTAAGATTTTCAGGAAGATAATATAATTATGATTAATCTTTGTTCCTCTGGGACCATAAAACTTTCAAGGCCAAAGATTTGTGTATGTGCGCACTGAGATTGGAGGCAGAGGCCAAAACGAATGCAAGATTAGTCAAAGGATACGAGGACTGTATAGTTTAGAAAGAGGGCCTAGAGAGAAAGGCACACCACTTTGTACCATCCCCAGAGCAGTCTGTCTGAAGAAAGATGATCATAGAGGAAAGCCCGACAGCTATTATACAAGGATTTCAAAAGAGCCCAAACAATTTTGTGATCACAGTTCTATTAGGAAGGAACTGAGTTACTGAGCCAACATTTTCTTCCAGGACCCTTCAACCCAGTGATGAAAAGACAAGATACAAAACATAGATCAAAACTAAGTGGAAGAGCTCAGGATGCACAAAAGGAAACTAGTTTGCTGCCCCTCACCTCTACTTCCCTTTATTAACCTCTAGTGAATCAAACTTACCAATCTAAGACAGCACCAATACTCCACAAAAGTATCACACTGAACAACACCAATGACACAATAGTTTGGGTGGGGTGCATTAAAGACTTAGAGTATTTGTCTACTCTTTAAAAATAGAGATTACTTTTAAACTACAACTAGAGTTGGACATAAATTCTTTAACAAGATAGTTAAAACCCTAGATCTTAATGCTAGACTTTCTTGACAACACATAGCAATGTACTCATTGCCATGCAATTATGTTGTAAAGAAATATGATACTCATTTTTCAATGCTATCTGCCTTCGTTAGAATTTCTATTGCTGTGAAGAGACACCATGATCATAGCAACTCTCATAAAGGAAAACATTTAATTGGGGCTTGCTTACAGTTCAGAGGTTCAACCCATTATCATCATAGTGGGACATGGTAGTATGCAGGCAGACATAGTGCTGGNGAGGTAGCTGAGATTTCTATATCTTGTGCAGGCAGCAGGAAGTGATCTGTCTCACTGGGCGTGGCTTTAGCATATATGAGACCTCAAAGCCCACCTTCAAGGTGACACACTTCCTCCAACATGGCCACACCACCTCATAGTGCCACTCCCGCTGGGGGCCATTTTCTTTCAAACTACCACACTATGAACAAAAGATAACACAAAACACTACAACTCATTCAGTAAATGCTGCCGTGACACAGTTTGGGGGATTATACTGTCCACTATGTTCTTTTTAAGAGGAAGTGTGAAAAAGACAGCAGCTATTAGGTTATGACATATGCACAAGTTCAATGTTTTATTCTTTAAAATAACCTTTCTAATCCCAACTTACGTTTACCTTTGCACTTGCTTAAAGCTCCAACAGAAAAGAGAAACGAAAGCTGGTAANTTGTTCTGTAGTTTGAGAATAATTATCATCAGATGAATAGTACCAAGACATTGGTCAAATAAAGTTACTAGCAGTCTGCAGCCTACTGNTAGTTAAGATGTTTAGGATTAAGCTAGGTTTAGTAGTACTTTAGTCCTAGATATTCAACTAGCTGAAGCAGGAGGATTGATTGAGCAAGGTACTTAAGGCTAACCTGTACAAAATAGCAAGACCACGTCACCACAAAAACCAACCAAAACATAAAAGAAAATAAAAACGATCATGTGTGTGTGTGTGCGCGCGCGCGCGTGTGTGTGTGTGCGCGCGCGCGTGCACATGCACTCGTCTGTGAGTGTATTTGTGTTTTAGAATAGATTTCCATCTTTTGTATGAGTGCTTTCATGAACCACTGATAAAATCACTTGCTAATTTGTAAGATTCATTTCATAAAATTCATTTGTTGTAAGAAAAAAATAAGGATGTTGAACACAGTTTTCAAAAATCATATATATAAATGCATGCAAGTAGCCAGCACGTTCTTATGNATGGCTTGAAGTTAAAACACTCAGTTTTTAAGTTGGTGCTAAGTGGGGTTGTTTTGGATGTTGCATTCTATAGGTTATATGAATTATTGTGATAGGGACTTTTGCTTAAAATCTTTCATTTAATCCATTCTTATGATAAATTCAACAAAGCAAAATTATTATCTACATTCTTTAATTTAAAGATCATTTTTTGAATACCAAGTGAAATCCAGAGACTGATGGAGGCTGTGGGATGGAACAGCAAAACCTAACCCATTCACAGTCCATGTCCCCCTGAACCCATATTCTCAAGTTTCTTATAATTTATCCTCCTACTGATGCACATTATTAGAAGGACTGTGGGAAATAAACCTTCCTCTTGGACTGCAGCTAGACACTGACACACATACTTGAATGATAATATGACAGTGTTTACAAATAAATATATATTGTATTGATGATTGATAATGCTATGGCAGAAATAAAATCAAATAAGGTCACCATGAAGTGCTGGAAATAGCTCATTTTATGAGAGAGGTCAGACAGAAAAAAGTCTCCTATTTAGAAACCAAATTGAGACTTGAGATCTTCTGTGACCAGAAGATGAGCTAGACCACAGATGTCTTTGCAGAAAAGGCCAGACCTGTTTAATAGACCAGTGTTATTTTTATTTCTTCCAAGATGCTGTTAACACCAACAAATTAATGGTAGCCCTGAGATGGCAAGATAGACAGTACCCAAGGAATAGCTCAAAAAAATTCAGAAAAAAGCATCCTACTACTTTATTCCTCAAATCTAAAGACCTCATTTTCATCATGTGTTTTCTTATTGATACAAGTGATTGTGTTCTTAGTTCACTACCTGTGAGGTTCCAGAGAGGACACCCGGAGTTACCCTGCACTGGAGCACGAGATGCTGGAGGAACAGGTGGGAGTGACAGCTGATGTCAGTAAATTTTTATTATGGCCTTTAAAATATTACTACATCCTGTATTGTTGTTCTGGTGTTCCATTTGTCCCTTTCTCTTAAAACATTTTCCCTTCAGCAGAGCGGTGGTGGCACATGCCTTTAATCTCAGCACTTGGGAGGCAGAGGCAGGCCTGGTATACAAAGCAAGTTCCAGGACAGCCAGGACTATTACACAGAGAAACCCTGTCTCGAAAAACAAAACAAAGCAAAACAAAACAAAAATTCCCTTCAAAAATAATTAGGTAGCATCAGATATTTGATTTTTATCTGTCTCAGGTTGACATTTTTTCCAATTTGAGTCCATTTTATTTNATTATAACTATGTTCAAATCTTAGTATTTGCTAGGCAGAAGCTATTCATAACTACTCTAAATGATAATATTTCTGATGATTCTGAGTGAACATTCAGCTGTTCATATATGACTATTCAATGTAACATGCATGCATTTAATTCACTAGCTAATTTACTTATCTCAAATGGGCTACTCATTCTAAGTAGGCCACCATGTGGCAAGTTTGAAAATATGACTTTTTTTNAAATACCAGACTAATTTGCTGGGGTCCTAAATGAGAAAAACCCACTCAGCATGGACTTTTACAACTCCTCAATTAGAAGTGATACGCAAACATGTGAACTCTGCGTCACCCTCAGGAAGCATTGTGAAATACATGTGCTGGAAGCAAANTGAAAGACAGACACAATCCATCCATATTNTAAACAGTAGAAGAAGCCAACATCTGCTTCCGTGCCCATTATCCATCATCATCATCTCAAAAAGACATTTTAGGATTTTTGATGTCTCCTAAACACCTATATGCTCTATATTTCTTATTCCACTTCAATTATTTTACAAGCACTCAGAAAAACAATTTCACAAAAACTTTTAAAGGTCAGCTTATGACTTCCTCCAAACTAATATACCTCCTACATTCTCTTACTGAAGAATGCTCACACAGTGTTGGCAAAGGAGGTGAAACCATTATCAACAGCAATCAAATGGATGAAAAGTTGAGGATAATTTAGTTACTACTTACTACTTAGGTTCATAGGGATAAGCTAGTGTTGTCTCATGTACACACTTTGGTAAGGGAGAAAAACTTACTGATTTCCCAAGAATTTAAAAAAAAAGTCTTTAAAGCATAGCTCTCCCATTTCTGGGGCTCGGGGTATAATTCAGTAGATAGCCTTTGCCTGCATGCACAGTGCCTTGGGCTTTTTTTTCAGCATACTGACAAGTATCAGTTGATTCAGCTCAGTTATTTTTCTTGGTCTAGTATTAGTTTTTATTTGCTTGTTTTGTTTTTGTTTCTATTACAGAAAGGCAAAATTATACCACAAATGTTTGTTGCGATATGAAAACCACACAAATAAGCCTGTATATTTTTATTTCCTTATAAACCAGTTAACATCATTCATCTCTGAGTGGTTTTAACTGAATTGCCCTCGAATGAAATAATCCTGTGTTGGGAGTTAGAAAACTAGAAGAAACTAAAAGAGNTGCAACTTTTAGTGATTTTTACTTATTTATACTGTTCTGCTCAGAATTTTGTTGTTGTTGATAGTTGTNGTTGAGCATGAGGCATCAATAGCAAGGATATTGATACAGAGACNCTGTAATACATGCAGAAGGCTGNGAAACTGTGTGTCTTTGAGAGATTGGAGGTAAAACCTTCATGTGTCCAGGGTCTTAAACAGGACAGTCAGAGAGAAGGAGAACCGAAGAATAGAGGGGAGAGAGTTTTAATAATTTCTATCTCATTTTCCTATTGGGAGAGG
>LZPO01076049.1:112109-131712 GCA_001675575.1 Neotoma lepida | reverse complement strand
TAGTATACAGAATAATAGGTTTTATTATGATATTTTTGTTCATGTATAATTTGTACTTTGTTCATTTTTACACATCCATGGCCTCTCTTGTCCCCCACTCAGCTGTCCACTCTTGCTGGCCCTTTTCTTTCCCAAAGCAGCACCCCCACTAGATTCTGAATATAATAGAAGACATTCATTATTTGTATTTGTTTTGCTCAGAGGTTTTAATTGGTCAGAACAGAACAAAAAGTCATTCCCGTGCAAGAGACATTGTGTCTAAAGGGTTAAACTAAGCCACCTTTTCCTGGCCACGAGAATGCAAGGCAACTCTCCTGAGAAAAGAAGCAATGTTTGGTACACGTGGAGCTAGGGAGCCCTTGGGACGAGATGACAATGGCTATCCGGGNTCCTACAGTGACTGCGCGNGGCATCCAGTCGCAGTCATCGTATCTCTTCAGTGTGTGCAGTCTTCCAAGATCTTCATGGTTACTTCAGCTCCACAATAAAGCACATTTTTCTTAAAAAGTAAGGACACTGAAGATTATCAGTGCAAGGTATGGCCAAATAAATTATACAGTTAAATCTCACTTTTCCAAAGCAACCCCAGTTAGGTGTAAACCTCCATTTACGTAGAGGCCAGAGTGGTCTACCTGGTAACTCCATGTCCACATTTAAAACTGCCTAGGTCCCATCCATAGTCGGACCCACAGGGCTGTTCTGACTGTGAAGATGGAGGCTTGCTGAGTACAGATCTGAGCTCAGGGTTTCCAGAAGAAAAAGAAAGCGCGAGACAAAATTCAGCCATGATAGAAACTTAAAAAAATAAACAAATAATGCTTATCATATGCCCATGTATTCTTCCATGAAAAGTAAGATGAAGCTTCGGGTCTTCCCTCTTGCTGACTGGGAGGAAGAACACATACCTAGTGATTTAAAGGCTTGGGTGTCTCTGTTCCTCTGTTTTGACTTACAGCTGTCAGCCTCACACAGAATCAATGTGGGGACTTGGATGACCCATAAGCATTTTAAGAGACATTCAAGGGAGTTCTTTAACCGCTGTTTCACTTCTAAAGCACATCCCGATGGAATCTGCCTAGAATTCCCGAGAAGTCACCACATCCAAATCTTTATGAATTTCATATACATACTCTTTGGAACCATCTGGTTCAGAGAAGAGTCAGGAACAGGGTCCCTGGAAGTCCTTCTGGCAGCTCTATACCTTTTAATGATGAAATCGTTTTTCATGGGGCTGGAGAGATGGCTTAGTGGTTAAGAGCACTGACTACTCTTCCACAAAACCTGGGTTCAACTCCCAGCATCCCCATGGCAGCTAACAACTGTCTGTAACTTCAAGATCTGACACACAGACATACATGCAGGCAAAACACCAATGCACACAAAATTTTTAAAGTAGTTTTTCATATTATTCTATAGTTTTTCTCAGCCTTATGATATGGTGCTCCGAAGTATGCATGTCTTTTTTACCCTGGTTTTGCATTTTGTAATTAAAACACATTCAAGCAATCTCCATTTAGCAATCTTTAGGCTGTAGCAATGCTTGTTTTTAATATTCCCATCATGAACATTAAAATGCAATGTGGCTCTATCAATAATGAGATTTGATGTCAACAAAATGTTTAAGATAATGTTGGTGCTCATCGGCCTCTGAGCCTATTCTACCACTTCCTCTGCAAAGCAACAATACTGTATTAGCAAATAGACAGCACACTGTGGAAAATCCGTTTCCAAGGACAGCAGTGCAAATGCTATACCTTGCTTTCAGGTTCGGTAGATTTTTATCTTGAGTATAATAGCTCCAAAGATTAACCAGCCATTTGCTCTACAAGCTTGAACACACAGCTCACAGTGGAACAGAAATCAGTGTTTGGAGTTTCTGCATAAAGTGCTATTCAGGGTAGCTCCACAGTCATTAACACACAGAGTTAGTTTTGTGAATGGCATCAGTGAGCAATCTTTCCGATGTAAAGAAAGCAGTAGGAATAAACTTTAAGTCAAAGGCAAGTTCTTCTGGTCCCTCATCCACAATGTTTATCCCAGTGGGATATGATACAGTCTGTGCAATTGCTATGCTCCATGATAATTATAAAGACCAATAACATGTGGTAGGAATAGAACTTGTAACAAAGACCAGCAGTAGATGGTAAAATAAACCACTGCTTATGTCAAAACTAATAACTTATTTACTCAGGCAGAGTCAATGAGTTAAGCGGTCAGATGAGCCCCGTGTTTAAGCCTCACTAATAGTACACATGGCTTTTCTGGTTCATCATTTTCAACAGTTCCTTCAGAACCATTTTAAGGATTATGTGCAATTGACTAGGTTTCATTAATGGCTTATGTGAGAACATATGTTCATATCTTGGAAGAAGGGTCTAAGACAGTCATGTGAGCAACTATAATTTGCCTATTTGCAGCTTCCAGGAATAGGTAGGGTGTTCTAAGACCTCATAAACAGCAATCACTACCGAAGAAAATAGCATCCTTCTTTTGTAGAACTGGAAGCAGCTGTGCAATGTGACACCTGAGGCATCTTTAAAACATTAAGGATCGCAGTGTGCTTTGAGGAGCTGCCACGTCTCATAGATCTCCTCATCTTACTTTGATCTAATATGCAGATCTTTTCTTCCTATTGGAACCTTTACATTTTTATTTATAAATACACGAGGGGATCCATTTCAGACATATGCAGCCACTAAATTATGTTCAGTAGTTGAAACGGTCCGCGCTCATGTCACGAACTGAGCAGCCTCCTTGATTAGAATGCTATTTATTGCCACCAGCTGCACTATTTAGCTAAGAAAGTTCTTGACACTAGCGATTGCTTTTCAGCCCCACTGCTTCCGGCTGCTCACAGGGCCTTCTATTTCCAAAAGAAGCCACCCCTCTCAAACTCTTCTGCTCCGCAGATTCTTCCTGTCACCATGATGGTGGAGCGNGGTGGGGGAGGGGACCTGCACCCCCTCGTGTTCTGTGATCCCCCGGCTGTAAATCTCCATGGNTTTGAGATGTGTTGTCTAATAGCACGGGCCTGCAAGCTGTCAAATGCATTCNGAGAATCTACCCAACATACAGTAATGGATTTTTGAAAATTAAGATGTGAATTTAGCTGGTGATCAAAGGATTTTTCAGAGTCACCACGTATATCTCAGGAAAGAAGCATAGTGTAGTTGAGCGGTAGGCACTCAGCTCTATTTTCTTACGTTTTAGAGCAGGGACAACTAGACAAAGGTAATTACTCCTCTGTTAAAGGCTATTATTACATGTGCATGAACAGTTAAGCCTGCTGTTATTTCCTCTGCTGCCTGTGCCGATGGCATCCAGACCATCCAAGCAGGAAAGGTATAGAAATAGGGGTCTCAGCTCATTTCCCATTGCACAGTAAGTCCACTTTGAAAGGTAATCTTCCAAACCACAAATGTGTGCACCAACACACCATCGAGTTCCATTAGCTGTTGACAGGATCTGTGTCCGTATCTTGTGCATGCCAGTGTGAACGTTGGCTCCTGGGTGCTTTTTTTTTTTTTAATACTTCCACACATAATTGGGCTCCCAGAGCCCATGGAGTGAACAGCCACAGTCAGTGACAGGAAGAGACATCTCCCCGTTAACATGGAAACAGAATTTCCTTGCTCTTCTCCTGAAAAGAAATTCCCTGTAGGTCAAGGTTGAGGCTTTGTGCAGCGTGAGGAGGGCAAGATTATGTGGAAGATACCTTAACCTGTGATCTTGGNGAGCTCTCTTGAAGTGGTGTCAGGCCCTCCAGCCTTCATAAGCAGCAAATTTCTTCCCTTGACTAAACAAGAGGACAAGCAGAAAATTGATTTCTAGACATTTCCTTGGAGATAAAGATGGGAAATTAGAGCTTCGATGCACCTTGTCCAATCAGAAGCTCGGACAAAGCCAGACATGGAGAAGTCCATGCAGCCCAGCAATGCAGCTGTTAAGCCCTTGAGATAAAGTCATTGTGTCCCTCCTCAGACTGCACTTCTAATTCAACCGGGGACTGACTTTAAGCAACACATCCAGTTTGGACCTGATGTACAGTGACTTTCAGCGGGGCTTCACCAGCCACGCAGCAGACAACCAGTGTTACCTGCATCATGGTAAGGCAGAAACCAAAGGACAATACTGTCTGTCACATCTGATTTCACNGGTGTCACCTACTGGCTAGGAGGAGTTGACAAGAATGCCTAGTGTTAACTTTATGCTGTGTTGTTTTCAATTTTTTTTTATTAAAAAATGCATTTTTGTGTTTGTGTGTGTGTGCACGCACACATGTGCCCCGTGTGTGCAGGTGCCCATGGAGACCAGAAGAGAGTATAAGATCCCCTGGAGCTGGAGCTACAGCTTGTGAGCTTTCTAATATGGGTGCTAGGAACCAAACAGGTCCTCTGCAAGAGCATCAAGCACTCTGAAACACTAAACCATCTCTCCACCTCTGTTGTTTCCTTTTGAAGCAATAGCCGAACTCTGACTGAGTAGGAAGATGAGGAATAACACAAACTGATCCTGTGTGTAGAAAAGGAAAGCTGTTGAATTAGGAAGGCTTAGGTNCCCACCCTCTGGGTACTCACAGACCCTTGCTGTTCCTCATGCAGTCTGTGGAGGACACGGGATAAAGGCAGATGACAGCACTATCCCCAAGGGCATCATCCCCTGCCAACAGATACCATTGGTGGCCACTATTGAGATAGCTGGTGTTAACCAACGACTTGGCAGAATTTAGAATCACCCGAGAGATGATAATCTGGGCATGCATGCCTGTGTGTGTGTGTGAGGCGGGGGGAGTATCTTGATTTGAGGTGGGAAGACCTGTCCACTGTGGGTAGCACCATCCCCTGGCTGGGATTCTGAATTGTGTAAGTGGGGAAAGTGAACTGAACCACAGCATGCATTCATCATCTCTGCTTCCTGGTTGTAAATGTGACATGACTAACTGCTTTAGGCTCCTACTGCCTTGACTTCCTTCCCAGCCATGATGGACTATATACCCTTGAATTGTGAGCAAAATAAACCCTTTCTCTCTTAGGAGGAGAGAGAGGAGGGGGGGAAAGAGGCTGGGTGCTAGTGAGTACCTGTGAGTGACAAGACCACATAGGAGTCACCAAAAATTGAGCTTCTTGCTCATTTTGAGCAACTAGCAAAGTAGGAAAGGAGGGAATGGAATGTCAGTGAAATTACTTATTTCTACTAAGCTGTAGATAATTTAAAATCAAAAGCATTCNTGGTTTGGTAAAGTATCTGCATGAGTATGTGTGTTCTTTAATAAGATTAAAAATAGGTAAAATATTGTAATAAAGAATGAAGATGAAAAAACATTTTAAAGATTACCAAGAGAAGATCAATAACACTAGTAGTGGGCTGGAACTCTAAAGGTGGTGAGATCCTGACAGACAGAAATCACAAGCAATGTGACTGATGTCCTTGGACAAAGTAACCTTTGAACTGAGTATGGCATAGCTGAGTCACACCTGTTTAGTGAACATCAATTGAGGATATTAGCAATAAACATTTTTGGTAGAAAAATATACAAGTAAAAATATGTCCAAGGAGACGGGGAGATGGCTCAGTGGTTAACNGCATCTNCTGCTCTAGGACCCACATCAAGGGGCTCACAGTTACCAGTAACTCCAGCTCTGGGGGATCTGATGCCCCCTTGGACTCTATGGACTCTTGCACTCTCTCTCTCTGTGTCTCTCTGTCTCTCTGTCTCTCTGTCTTTCTCTCTCTCATACACACATACACACACACAATTGAAAATAAAATGAATATATTTTAAAGTATGTTCAAATAAAAAGGGGCACTTGAATCTGTTTCTATCTGCTTTGTGGCAGTGATTTAATTCCATTCTGTGATATCCACATAATAAGGATTTCATAAGTGCCTCCCAAAGGCCAGGCAACACACTAGCTGCTCAACAACTTTAAATTCTCCATCTCTAATATATTCTCTTAACGGTAATTGTGATCTACAACAGCATTTTGAGGCACCTATTAAACCAATTACAGAACAATCCACCCTCATTGGCTACGTCATGAGATGGACACTTTTCACTGGACTCTACACAATACAATTTGTATAGCGTTTCCTAACTATCTTTGAAATATTGTAGTTTTCTCCAGAGACATTGTAAAAATCCCCCTCTCTGAAATTCCCAACTGAGTTTGGTTTAGCAATTAGAGTAACAAATTTGGAATTACCTAACAGCTGTGAGTTCTCCTATTTTTATCAAAGAAAAAAATTATTGAATGGCTAAATCTAATGTTCAATTCCAGGAAAATAAATCCTTTGAGTAAATCAATTAATTGATACCCCAATGTCCTGCCAGGATTTCTCCATTCATTATATCAGATCAGCACAAACATCATTGGATCGGAGTAGTAATTACCATTCATCTCAAATGAACCCAAGAGAATGGAATAGCTCAGGCCACAAGATTTGATCTCGGTTGCAGGAAAGTAAAATGAGCACATTTAGCAGTTGCCCTAAACAGAATTATGCAGAACAGTGGCACAGAACTGAGTCCACATACAACCCATACCTGGACGTCTCAGCTGGGAGTCTGGCTTTGCTANTTAGCAGCTCTGTGGCCTTAAGAACATTGCTACTTTACAATGCCTTAGCTGTAAAGTGAAAAGAACAGCTTGCCACATAGAACTGCCCTGACAAAGAAAGGTGTTTATCACGTTAAACACTCAACAAATAATAGCTGTGTTTAGCTTTAGCGGGGTGGGGGGGCCGGGGGGGATGAAATGAGCAGCTATATATGTATATAGATGGGATTGTTGATCACGTTCGTGTAGTCACAGCATAAAGTGTAGTTTCTACTTCTGTCATGGCTTGATGCACTACCTGGCTCTCCTGGTTAGATGAATCTCTTCTCCCTGAACATTATCCTCTTCTTGCCTCAAAGTGCTTATTAAGACCAAACACCCACACCCTCTCCACTCAGCACACTCCTCAAATCCCTCTTCCCCACAGAACCTGACTTGTATAAGTAAGATGATAAATCTCTTTCCCCTTCATTTTCAATGAGCTACTTATACAACACAAACACTGAGCACACCAAAGCTTGTAAGTCAATGTTTACATTACATCCCGGCCAATGTGTTTTGCAATGCGCACAGTTGAGAATGTAGGCTTCCTGCCAGGCAGGAGCTGTGCCTGTTTGATTTGTTCTCTAGATACATACATGATCATAGTTGGGGTGGGGGGGAAGAAGCAGTATCTTTAGAATATTTTGTGCTGTGTAACATCCCAAAGGTGAAGGCTGGGGGAGAAGAAAGGGAGAGGGGAACCTCTGAGGAAGAGAACAGCATCATGGGAGATGTTTCCTCCCATCAAAAGGAACAAGACTCAGACAAGTCCTGAGAGTTGCATATGCAAATGAGGCTTTCTCTTGGTAAGAGGGGTCCTTACTCAAAATCTTCCTGCCCAGTTCTCCTTAAGGGGAAGATAGCTAATAATCACTGGGGCGATTTTCCTCTTTCTCAAAGAGATTAAATAAAAATAAAGCAAGCTTCACAAATTACACTTACTTGTTTGAAATGGTTGAAAATAAGAGAAGAGTTGGATGTATGGTGCCTGTTCCTATATTTTCTAATAACGGGAATGGTAAGTGAATCCACAGGCTAACAAGCATCTCACCAAATTGACACCTGAGTCACACTCACCTCTGTGGTTTTCTGGGAACTGGATTCTCACTAAAGTCATGAAGGACAGAAAGGAAAACTGAAAAAGAACAAACAGGGAACAAAGACAAGGGTGTTGAAGGGGTTGAGCTCAGGTCGCNGGGCTGAAAGAGAAGAAGGTGGATTGTCTCATTCATGGGAGGTTCTCATCCCTTCCATACCAAGAAAAGGCATATCACAATGAACCCACTTAAAATGAAACCGTGTTTCAGCAGCAGAAAGNTCAAAGGGATTCTATTAGAATTATTTTAGAATGTAAAGTTGAAATTATGAAAGCAAACACATTTATTTTATAAGAAATTAAGTAGATTTTATACTTCAATGCAACTCTTCCCAAAATCTGAAAGAGGAAACCAAGCGTTGCTCTTGTTGTTACCATAATTTTCCCAACAAGATTATGAGGCTGCAAATGCACCGGTTACTTCGTATTTCACGTCTGTATCCCAGCACTGTCTCTTGGAAACTATTGGAAGTTTTTTTCAGTTGGTGTTTTCAGAGTCGCACCAATCCTTTGACACGTTTATTCTCTATTTGGCCCCCTTCCCCTGACTCCTCAGTTTCTCAGCTCTGCTTGTTATCCCTGTGTGGAGAATAATGAGTAAAATGTAAATTTTATGGTGCATCAACACATTATTTTTGTGGATCTGTACATCGTTTCTCTTTGTAGTAAGCCTTTATTATATTGTATTGCACTGTCAACTTTTAAACATTATTTGATGGTCAGGAAAAGATGGACAAAGATGGGCATGATGAGCTGGCTTGAGTTTTCTGCTATCTCAGGAAAGACAGGATTAATTGGTGGGTTTAGTTTTTTGTTTTCACTTTTGTTTTTTCTTTATTTGGTCTCTCCAGGTAACAGCAATTTTTCCTCAGATCGTCTCATACCTTTATGACTTGGATACAACTAATTGACTAATGAGGTCCTTATGCATAAATGAGATGCTCCAACATGAGTCCAGATATTTTTCTTCCCACCCTAGGACTGGTTGCTGGCTATTTTGAGAAGCAAGAATCTCAAGTAAAATCCAAAGTGAGTCCTATTAGATTCTACCAAAATAAATGTTGCTGTAAGAAGATAAGTTGTTGTATATTCAAAAATTAATTTCTAACAGGGCATGACTCTGAAAGCTAAGGGATTAAACTCATGTATGGATCTAGGTTACAAAAGTCATGAATTACCAGTTACAGATGGCTGGGTATAAAAGTAATTGCTGGTGCCTGGAGGAATGGTTTGAAACCAACCATGTATGGCTCTTTTTCCCCAGTAGAGTTATAGTATATCGGTTAACTCCAGAGCAATGAGACTCTCACATACACCATCAAAGCCATATCAGAACGTACTCACAGAAAGTACTCCCAGGAATCTGAAATTTTTCTTCTACCGTGTCTGCTTCAGTGCAAGCAGCTGCTCTGCTCTTTGTTTCCTACCCTGCCTAATTGGAGCGACCCTCTAGAAAAGGGACAGAAGAAGAAAAATACGTGGAATGTTCCTCTCTTCAACTGAACTCTCTGGACTTTCAAACTATGAAACCCACATCGTTTAATATACACATTTGAAAGATAAAGGTAAACAATTAAAAGACTCATGTCTGCTACATGAATGCTTGGGAAGCAGAGCATTTTTAAGTAAGTTTAAATCAATTAACATTACAATAAAATATAGACTATAACTCAACCTTTCAGGTTAAATGGAAGATGTCAAGCAGAATTTACAAGAGGAACTTCCCCTACTTAAAACAATTCCACCAAAAAAGAAAGAGAGAGAGAAGAGAAAATAAAAAACAATAACAGGAAATGCTGTCCCTTACTTGTAACCCCTGCACTTTGGGAGACTACATCAGGGGTATTATAAGTTGAAGGCCAGCCTGGATTAAGTAGTAAGGCCCTGTATCATGAATAGAGAGATAGATATATACATAGATAGTTATAGGTAGATAAATAGAGAGAGAGATAGATAGATAGGTAGATGATAGACAAATAAATGAATGAATGAGTGAACGAACGAACGAATGAATGAATGAATAAATGAATGCAAATGGACACACTATACTGTTGAACTCTCAAAAGTACCAACAGCCCTATACCTGTAACTTTACAATTCAAAAACAAAATATCAATCATTTTCTAGTCAATTAAGCACAGACTCCAAGGGAACATTTCCAGCATCTTTGCTTCCATCCCTCTTCGTCTATGAAGCAAAGAGAAGCTCTCTTTCCAAAGCCAGGATTGCCATGTCCCTTTCCATCGTGGAATCTTGACTCAAGTTTCCAGCCACAGAACCTGAAACAAGTGGCAATGTGGCCAATTTGTGTAATCAGCCAATGCAGCAAGCAGTCAAGGCTGAAGGGAAATCATCACGGGAAGCTTATTATGCCCAATTGAAAATAACAAGGCAAATGAACCATCGGACTGAGGAGCAGAAAGCGTCATTTCTTGCTGTTAGTCTAAAGGAAGCTGCTCTCCCTGTGCTCAGCAATTGTCAGAAAAAGACAGAAAGAGCGACCTAGTTAGCACATTAACTCGACTTTTTATAGTTAGACACAAGACAGGATTCTGAGTAAAATTCAAGGATTCTATTAGAAAAACGTGGCCAGTCTCTAAGCAGGCTAACTCAGAATAGTGCCTAAGTACTGCACAGGATCTGCCTAGATGCCCCGAGGACCAAACTCCTATCTGAATTCCATTTCCTGAAGCATTTGTAAGTCATCAACGAGAAATGAAGATATTCCTTTTTCCTTTAGATACTATACGAACCTTCTTAAAGCTTGTTATTACACTTAATGGTCTTCCTGATAAACTCTGAGAAGATGTAGTGCTTAGCATAATACAATTACATGGGATGTCCTCAAATGTTCAGCAAAATACAGACCACCTGTGTGTGAGGCGCTAGCTATGGACATAAAAAGAATCTGAAATGNCTAGCACAAGCCAGCGGGTGCTCACACAGGGCAGGAATCACAGTCACTCCTACAGCAGCAGTGATGTGGGAAAACATAGAAGAACAGTGGATTTCCCAGGAACTTGCCTCACCAGCTCTAGGCTAAGCATCGCTCTATTCCCATATTTCTATTTCCCAAAGAAACTTGAAAAGCAAGCTCTGACTAAAACAACCTTGAGAAAGAANCATTGTCTCAAAAAACTGCCATAACTACGGTGCCCAANAGAAAATCAGGAGCTGCATGGATACAAGGGATGAGGACAGAGAGAAAGGATTACCAGGGTGAAGCCTTTCAGGCTTTGAGTACATACATTTGTTACTTGACTGTGATAGTTTGGCCGGTACATACCTATATCCAAACATGTCATTCTGCACCTTGTATTAATGTGCAGTTTACTTTATGCCAAGTGTACCTAAATAAAACAAAACCTTAAGAGCTAGGTAAGTAGGGGCTGGAGAGGTGGCTCAGCAGTTAAGAGCACTGACTACTCTTCCAGATGACCTGGGTTCAATTCCCAGCACCCACATGGCAGCTCACAACTTGTCTGTAACTCCAGTTCCAGGGGACCCAACACCCTCACACAGACATACATGCAGGCAAAACACCAATGCACAAAAAATAAAAATAAATAAGTTATATTTTAAAAAAAGAGCTAGGTAAGTAGAAAACAAAAATAAAAGGCATAGAAAAGTGCCGAGTACAGAGGCTCCTGTTTGAGACTCTCTGACGAATGAGTTATCAAGCCCCACCTCATTTTCTCCTACCCCATCTTCTAACAACCATGATTCATCTATAGATTTTACTGTTTTTAGANCCATTATGTAAGTGGAAGCATGCAGCGTTTGTTCTTCTGGGACTGGCTGCTCACTTAGCATACTGTGGGAACACAAAGTAACGCAGCTGTGAAGGGAAACATTATGGAGTCTCCTCCAGAACTGTAAAATAGAGCTAGCACAGTCTCACTTCTGGGCACATATTCTGAAAAACTGAGATCAGGGTCTGTGCTCCCATGTTCATTACCGACTTATTCACTGTCTTAGTCACTTTTCTATGGCTGTGATGAGACATTTTAACCATGGCCAACTTACAGGAGAAATCATTGCTCGGGGCTACAGTTTCAGAGGGTGAGTTCGTGACCATCATGGAGCACGGCAGAAGGCAGGCAGCATGGCACAGGAACATTAGTTGATAGCTTACGTGATAAGATGACAACCATGAAGCAGAAAGAGAGAGAGCTAACTGGGAATGCGGTGGGCTTTTGAAACCTTAAAGCCCTCTCCCAGTGGCACACATTTTTCAACAAGGCCTCACCTCATAATCCTTCCTGAACAGCTCCACCAACTGTGGACCAATCATTCAAATATGAGCCTATGGGGGCCATTCGCTTTCAAACCATCGCATTTGCAACTGTCAGTATGCAGAAACAACCTATGCGTCTGTCAGTGGTTGAGTAAATAAATTAAATGTGGTGTATGCACACAGTGGTTCAGATAGGAAAACCATGGCATGTGAGAGAACATGGATGAACCGTGAGAAGAGTCTATCTGTGCTGTGGAACACAGCTACCAATCTCTCTATAGACCTAACATCTATCTTCTCTGCTCTCTCATTTACAATGACATGCACTTGTCTTAGTGTCTTTCTTTTTTTTCTGTTGCTGTGATAAAAACACTGACCAAACAACTTGGAGAGGAAAGGGTTGGCTTACAGGTTACACCCCACCATCAAAGAAAGTCAAAGCAGGAACTCAAGACAGGAAGTGGAAACCACAGATGAACGCCGCTTCCTGGATCATGGTCACTGCTTGCTCGGCTTGCTTCCTTATACAACCAAAGACCACCTGTCCAGAAGTGGTACTGCTAGCAATGAAGTGGGCNCTCCCACATCAATCATCAATCAAAAAAATGCCCATAGGCCAATCTGATGGAGGCAACTCCTTAGGTGATGTTCTCTCTTCCCAGGTGTAATGGATTAGTAGATAAATAGATAGATGGTAGAGAGATAGATAGATAGATAGATAGATAGATAGATAGATAGATTGATTGATTGATTGATTGATTGATTGATAGATAATAGATGTATAAAGAGTAGAGACAATGACCAACTATTACTGAGTGCTTAACTAAAAATTCTCAGAGTTCACAAAGGGCTAGAGGACAATTGACTTCTGAGCAGTCTTGTTGAAGACATCTTTGGAACACCAANCTCATTCATTAAAGACCTAGGAGGACCACTCCTTAATGGTAGGTTTAAATTGGCCCTAGACCAAGGGATGCTCTGTACCTATCCTCACAAACACTAACAACAAGACTCAAGAAAATAAAATTGTTCTTCAAGTAAATTAACAGACTCATCATTGTTTAAAGAAAAAAAGTCAAGTCCAACTGTGCAACATAATAATACAATATCTAGCATCCAATAAAAAAAACAAAATGGACACAGAGAAACAAAAAAATGTAACAACTTGTTTCTTAAAAACACGAATTCAATAAACAAAACCTCAGAAATAAAATAGATTATGGAATTAACAAATAAGGGCCTAAAACCTGGGCTATCATCCATTTATTCAAAGATTTAAAGAGAAACATAAATACAATAAGAGGATGAAGTTNTTTTAAGTAAAAATTTCTTTTGAGTGTATATTTGTATGAGGGTATGGTTTATGTGTTCCTGTGTGTTTGAAAGTACACACCCATGTATGTGTCCACTGAGACCAGAGGAGAACATTTTTTTCCTATTCTAACACTCTCCATCTCATTCCTTTGAGACAAAAATCTCTCACTCAACCTGGAGCTAGGCTGGCAGTCAGGAAACCCCGGTGATTCCCCTCTTTCACCCACCATAGCACTGGAGGTACAGGTACGGTCATAGTTTTTTTAAAAAAGATGTTATTTTTGTTTTTAATTATTTGTNTATGTATGTGTTTGTACATATGAGTGCAGAAGTCAGAAGAAGGCATTACTGGATCTCTGGAACTGGAGTTGCAGGCAGTTGTGAACCATGTNATGAGGGTGATTGGAGCTGAACTCTGGTCTTCTGCAAGAACATCAGGAACTCTCCACACTGAGCNAACTCTCCGGCCAAGAGTGCTNTTTACATGGGTGCTGTGATCCAAATTCATGTCACNATGGTTATGCAGCAAGTGCTCGTCCCCACTAAGCCAGTTCTCCAGCCCCTTAAGTAGAAAAATCTGCCAGATGAATGTGACAATAGACTATACACTCCCAGAGAAAACAGAACTGGACACTTGAAAAGAATAAAAGTCATGTCNATTAAAGAAGGAAAAATTTAAAATTTTTATATCATGCCTTAAATGTGTGGGACAATTCCTAATTAATTAATACGTAGGTAATTAGAAATTTTGNCAAGGCTAGTACAGTCANGGATTTGGAGGAAAACCTACTACCATCACTTTACTAAACCAGCATAATCCCTAACTATTTGTCCTTATACCCACAGATAAATACAGTCCTCATCCCTCATCAAGGAAACTTCTCTTTTCAACAGATGGAGACCATTACAGAAAACCACAACCAATCAAAATGCAGAGTTTCAGAGTCCAGTCCTAACTGATTCATATAAAATAGTCCCACACCTAAGACTCAGGGGGGCATTGTGGAAGAAGAGATGGAAATACTNTAAGACCCAGAAGACTGGGTAGTTTGCTGTGAGACTATGTTTCCTGGTAATGTCAAAAGCTACACCCATAAAGTCTCACTAACATGACTGTCCAAACATGAATTAGACAAGGACAACATCAAAAGACACACCAAAGTGGACAGGGGAAAGACCATGAGTCCTCAACCCTACACAAAGAACTATACACAACTAAGGAAAGCTGAGAGAAGGAGAAATTATCATCCCCAGGGAAGAGCACACAAATTAGTTATCTAATGCCAAATGCTCATCTATGAAAGTATACATACAGATTACATTGCACAGACTGAACAGGTTATATTTAGGATTATGTATGTATATGCATATGTATGTGTNTACGCATATAACAACAATTAATGAAAACAGCATCCAAGAATTTGAAAAAGAGCGAGGAGGGTTATATGGGAGAGTTTGGAGGGAGGAAGAGAAAGGAGAAATGATGTAATTATNTTATAATCTCAAAAAGGAAAAAAATTAAAAAAACAAGCGTGCTGAAAGATTTAAGAAGACATTTCATGAAATACATTAAATAACTTATAATAAATGAAATGGATGACAATCACTATGTTAGGCAGTAGACCATTTTAGACAAAATAAAAATTAGATTATTGCCCACTAATAAAATTCTGCCATATAGGAGAAAGGAAAAACAAAACAAGAATAAACAAATAGAACAATCAACTACTCAGGTGCACAGTAATAGAACTATTTTTTTAATGCTAAGGAAGATAGAAACAAAAGAATGAACACTATGATTCTACTCATATGAAACACTACAAAAACTAAAAAACAAACAAGCAAAAAACTCTGATGACAATAAGAAGAACGTTTGCTAAGTCTAGGCTAGAGGCTGGGNATGGATGANAAGAAACATGAGAAGATGATTGTATACCTTAACTGGTGACACTACAGGCTGTCTACATTTGTCAAAACTGATNAGGCTGTACACTTAAAACTGTCTTTTGTTTGTTTGGTTTTGGATTTTGTTTGTTTGGTTTTTTGACACAGGGTTTCTCTGTGTAGCCCTGGCTGTCCTGAAACTATCCCTGTAGACCAGGCTGGCCTCAAACTCAGAGATCAGCCTGCNTTTGCCTCCTGAGTGCTGGGATTAAAGACATGTGACATCACTGCCTGGCTGGGTGTATTTTATCATATGAAAATTATACCCCAACAAGATTGACTTCATTGTAAATGTTACAGGAAAACAAATATAAGAAAACTAAAAATAATTTACTCAACCATGTAGAGTTTTACTGGGAAAATTGCAAGATATTATTGAAGATGTACCTAAAAATATTGAAGATGTACCTAGTAGATTGCCAATATACTGTGTTCATGGATAGGCAGACTCCACATCCTAAAACGTCATTATCCTTCAACTAAGCCAAAAATTCGAAGAGTGGGACTAGGACTATAGCTCAGTGGTGGGACACTTAGNAGCACACATGAAGTCCTTGACTCAGTTCCCCAATACTGAAGAAAAAAGATCACAGCGAGAGGCTAGGAAGCCAGGAAGCTTCTCATGAATAACTGTGATGACGGCTGATGGGAGAGACTGCTGATGACACAGCCAGTGAAGGGCAGAAGCAGGAAAGCACCAAACTCCATCATAAAAAATATTCCATGTATGTTTGGTTTCCTCTTTTGTAGATTTAAATATTTTAAATTGCCTTACAAAGTAAGGCTTACACATGGGATTTTCAAACATTTTTCACTTTGGTATTTCTTTTTCTGGGGAAGGGCTTCACTATGTGGCTCAGGCTTCTCCAGCAATCAGGCTTCAGCCAAAAACAGTAGCTAGAACCATGCATCACTGAACCTGGATAAATTTTATTGGGGAAGAAAACAATTTGATTTTGATTTGAAAGAAAGCAGCAGCAAAGGATTTACCTGTAAATTTGTCTTACTGTCCACCAACTACTCACCAAGCTAGTCTAACACTTAANTCAGTTACAATACAGAGTGATGGTGGGGAGCCCTTATCTATTTTCTTCTTGGTGTTCACTTTCTTTAGCTGGGCATTGAACCCGGGACACTACAAATGCTAGGGAGTGTTCCACCACTGTTCCGTTCCCAAGGTATCTTTTCTTAACACTAGCCAATTTAACTCCTAATTTGCTGTTATTCGAGTTTTACAAAACCTAATTAATTTACCTGATTGGACCCTTGAAAGAAATTTTTAACTAAAAACCAGCTTCATAGAAGAAAAAGCCAGAACAAATGTCATAAAATCTTAACAACTAACCCAGTATCCAGAATCCTATTCAGGATTTCTCTCTTTTTTTTCTTTAAATGATGGTTAGGATGAGGAAAAGCAACAGGTAAATGGAGAGGAGAAAACCCTGACTGTGATGTCATGAGTCCCATATTCATCATGTTCCTCTGCCTCGTCTCTTAGGCCTAAGGTCANATCTATCTTTTACTGGTCACAGGCTAAGGCTAGGACTGTGGTATGACTCTCTGAAGTTGTCTTCTAGGCTGAGTTGTAATATGTTAACTAGAGAGATAAAGGCATTTAGAAAATTCTTTTCTCATTCCTAACAACGCCTGGCTTTCACTGTTGAAGACTTTGAGACTCCATGTGGAATAGTGGCCTCTTTCTTCCAGCTAATCATCAGATCTCTGCCTCTCTACATAGGGATTATTATGACTAGGGCTTGAGACAGATTTATTGTACACACAGATCTGTCTTTTGGGGATTAATACAATTAAATCAAAGGAAGTGCATTATTATGAATACATACAATGGTATAATCAACTTATTAAACTAGTTACTATATCACCAATAATCTTATAAACTCATCTTATAAACTTCTCTGAGTAAAAAAAAAAATAAAGATGCACCTATTAGTGGGAAATAAATTCTGAGAGGCTGGGCATTTTCTTCCTCTTGAACAGGGACTGGCTAATGNTACTATAAAATTGTTGTGCCAACTTAAGATATCGATGAGACTAGACTTCGTATTAGTGTGTAGAGTACAGGTAACCTGTATTTTCTCCAGCCATGTCAATTTTATTCTGTCATACTCTTAGAATAAATCTAAAAATGATTATTTGAAGAGACTAGACAAAACAAATTTACAAAATTATTTGGTTTTGGGAGTTGAACAAGAGCCTTCTCATTGAAATTGCAGTCCCAGAATTAGAGTTTGCAAATGCTGAGGAGTTTTCACTNGNGNATAAGGAAAGAGANCCAGTAGTTTTAGATGAGTCATTAGCCCAAGTTACAGTGAAGGCTGAGAATGTAAAAATAGCAAGAGAAATTCGATAAATTAGCAGATTCTGAAAAGGTATCCACGCCGTTCAACAACACCGAGAGCAGAACAAGGAATTTGGGGATAAGCTCCTCAAACAAGAGCAATCCGTTCATCTCAGAGACCAACACAGGGCTGGCCTGACCATCTGAATGATCTGGAGTGGCCTCCGAACTGCTAACCAGAGTGNTGATTTACATGCTTTATATATCAATATATTGTAGTATAATATGATGNGAATACCAACAAATACATCGAAGATATTCTGATAGACACACTNTTGTCAAATCATGATAGGTTGGATTGGTTTGAAAAGGTTGCTCGGGAAGTCTAACAACCTTGAAGGAAGTAAAATAAGTAGACACACAAAGACATGAAGGCCAAATAGTGGATTTGTGTCNCCTATGCAAGTGGAATATGTAGAAATCATAAAGACGGGGTAAAGAGAATGACATTGACAGTACAATGACAAGAGCCACATCTGTACAGTCTGGTGGGTGCCATTCTGAGCATTCTAGGTCAGTTCATCTAGGCCTCCCNAAAACCCTGGGAAGTGGCTTCTGGTTTTATTTACAGATAAGAANACAGAAGTACAGGGAGGTTATAAACCCCAACTCCAGTCCTAAGAGTCTGGATTCCAGCACCAGTTTATGGGGGCCTCCCTGCATGCTCCTTTCTTAACCTGCAACTGTTCTAAAAATTAAAAAGAATTGAAATAGTTTGGGCAGAAGCAATTTGGATCTGGGGGGGATAAGGACTCACAAAAACTAATTGACAATGTTATACTCAAACGTAGGAGCAATTCTTTTATTTTCTGTGAGGAAAGAGGAGCACCGAAAATCCGCTTTGACCTCCGAAGTTAATGAAGAAGCGACGTCACTTTAGGAGTCTGTACAGCAGATAGAGCACGCATATGCATGAAGACATATGTACAAGCATATTTCTTGCAGTGTTTGTGTTCATAAAAGACAGGAGATCACTTGAAATGTTTAGCGATAGAAACCCAATTAAGTAAATTACACTCCAGCCTTGCAGCCGATCACCTCCTTCCAAAGAATGGGGAAAGATTGTATGTCCTGATCCATTGAACAATCTCCAACATACATTATCTTTTAAACCTTTTGTGTTCACGGGNTTTGCTCGCATGTGTTTTTGTGCTCCACATATGTGCAGTGCCTGCAGAGACTGTTGGATGCCCTGGAACTAGAGTTGCAGGTGATTGTGAGCCATCATGCAAGCTCTGGTAATCAAACCCCTGGCCTCTGGAAGAGCAGCCNGTGCTCTTAACCACNCAGCCATCTCTCCAGGCCCTACTATATATTGTTAGTAGTAAAAAGCAAGGAACAGAGGGCCAGTAAAATGACTCAGCAGGTAAAGGAGCTTCCTGCCAAGACTGATGACCTGAGTTCAATCTTCTGTACACACATGGTAAAAGGAAAGAACTGATTCTCATTAGATGTTCTCTGACCTNCACATACATGNCATGGTGTGTGCATATACACACCATAATAATGAATGTAATTTTTATAAAGAGAAATGTTTTATGATGCTTCAACTTTGAGTGTGCTTCCTGGTTTTCTCTTATCATATGCTACTATTTTAATGTGAAAACAAATGCTGGCGATANAGAACTATATGCTCAAATATGTACATGTAAGAACAGAGAAAGGGAATATATTGAAAATGGTCCATTAAAANTGCCAACCAGGACTGTCAAAGAGGAGAGATGTCCCTGGGGTTAGGTTTGCAAGGAAGTCATCAATTCGTGGTATCTTCTTGATTGTTTGGNTATCTTACCATGCTGGAGTATTACACTAAAAGCCAATAAAAGAAAACAACTCAAAGCTGGGCGAGATCACACATGCCTTTAATTCCAGCATTTGAAAGGCAGAGGCAGACAGATCCCTGAGTTCAAGGCCAGCCTGGTCTACAGAGCAGGTTCCAGAACAGCCAGGGCAATAAGGAGAAACCTGTCTTGAAAAGTAACTTAAACTTAACCTCCATGATAGAACAGTGGGTGAAATTACTCTGTAAAGTCTGGTCTAATTTAGAGAGTATT
>LZPO01076049.1:84667-106636 GCA_001675575.1 Neotoma lepida | reverse complement strand
TCCCAAAGCTCGCACAAAAAGCCAAGTGTAGTGGTGTACACTTGGAAACCCACAGTTAGAGAAGTGGTGGAGATGGGAAGATCTCTGGGCTCGATGACTGACCAGTCTATCCTTCTTGGTGAGCTCCAGGCCAGTGAGAGATTCTGTCTCAAATAAAAAGAAGGGAGAGAGAAAGAAGAGAGAAGAAAAGGAAAGGAAAGGAGAGGGGAGGGGAGGGGAAGGAAGAGAAGAGAGGAAAATAAGGTAGACACTTGCTGAAGAATAGCACCCAAGATGGTCCTCTGCCCTCTACACACATGCATGCACACCTGCACACACAAACACACACACACACACACACACACACACACACACACACTATACACTTATACACAGATACATGCGCAAACACTCTATATTCTGAATATCAGTTATTTGCCAGATGAATAGTTGGCTAGTATTTCCCGCCCCCCCCGCACTCTGTAAGCTCTGTTTTATTCTGGTGATCATTTTCTTTTCTGCACATAAACTTTTTAGTTTGATGTAATCCCATTCGTCTATCCTTACTTTGTTTTCCTGTTTGCATCTATGTCTTAAAAACATTATTGGGCTTGCCAATGCTTTAGAATTGTCCCCTGTGTTTTCTTCTAGGAATTTTATCACTTTAGACCTTCCAGTTAGGTCTTTGATCCACTTTGAGTTGATTTTTGCACACAATCAGAGACAGAGGTCATTTTCTCATGTCTTTTAAAGATAAAATCATAGGAAGAATACTGAAGGGAAAGTGTGTGATATATTAAATGTTCTAACAATATGTTCATGTGTATTTAA
This sequence comes from Neotoma lepida, assembly GCA_001675575.1. NCBI lineage: Eukaryota > Metazoa > Chordata > Mammalia > Rodentia > Cricetidae > Neotoma > Neotoma lepida. The sequence goes on along the minus strand of LZPO01076049.1, from coordinate 105,826 downwards.
GGAAGCATGTCTCATGAGCTGAAGGCAGAGACAGTACTTGGCATGAGCAGAAAGGCTTCCAGAAATAGGGTCATCTAAGTTGACCCCTAAATTTGATCCAACATTACAGCAGGACATTCTTGATTTAGATAATAGGATGAACAAGGCACTGGAGAAGGACAATGCTGCATGTCACAGGTCTGTGCTGTTGTCCAGGGGTATGATGGGTGACATGGAATATCTTAAGACATCTTGGACTTTACCTTGTCAATGCAAAGTTCCAGAGGGTTTAAATAGCACACCTGACAAAACTCATTTATTTATACAAGCATATCTTAATGGAACAACCATCCATTTGCAGAGCTGGAGAAACCCTTTGCCAGGTCTCTTTCCAGTCTTCCACGTGCCACTCAAACTGGCTGCATCTCTGCAGCCACTAATGTGTCACAGTCTTGAGCCAGAAGACCGAGTAAACATCAAAGAGGAGGAGAGCAGAGAACTCACCAGCCTTTGATCTGCAAAGAGAGTTGGGCCAAGGGCTTCATAGCTGCTAGCTAATGCAAAGATTGCAAGAGTGGAGAAAAGAGGTGCCTTCTAGAAGGTCCATTCTGGGTTGTTCCCATAGGCGTTAGCAACCCTCCTCCTCCCCGTCTTCTTCCCAAGAAAGATTAAAAGATTATTAATAGTTATTTTTTAGTTTAAAAGTAGATTCAAAAATCTACCCTTTTATCCTATCATTTCTGTTCCCCCATTTTTTCTTTTTAGAAAACAATCCCTGAATCTAACCTCCTCTGTTTAGTTTCCTCCCTGACCATGACCAATAACAACTTGCAACTAACCCCCCTAAACGATGACAAACGTGTATCATCCATAGAACAATCAGAACCTTACCTCTTGTGAATATGAGTGTAGTGTTCTCTAGACTGCTTCCTGTTNTCCTGGTGATGGCATCTCTANGGAACCCTGAGAAAGNTGGGACAATGGTCAAGTCCTGAGAGAGCTAGCTGTATTATTTTTTGTTTAGTCTCTGTGTGATAGGAAAGTGTAGAGCTTANCTGAAGTCTGGCTGGAGTAGTCTGTGAGGCTGGACCACCTCAGCTAGCAGCTTTGAAGTTGTTCTGGATGCATAATTTTGACAAAACTGTCACAGAGGCATTCTGAGAAGCTAGATCACATGGGCTACTTGTCTTCATTGGTGTCTGGTCCTTTTGTTCTGAAAACACACAAATTTATAAAGGCAACATATATATCTGTATTAACACAAGTATGGAATGTGTGGTGTGTACAAGTCAGCTAAAGATGATTTTCTGTTTTATGTTTGAGCAGGTAAAAAGTATCTGCCAACTTTATGAGTCCGTTTGGACTGAATAACCAAACTTCTATCCATGGCATATGAAAGGATGGCATATAATAATAAGTCTTGAGGACTCTGTACCAACAAGATTTATCATCCAGTCCCAGAGCTGCTCCCATGCAGAGGGACCAGCATACACATCACCTGTCCTGTAGTCTTTCCTGTCTTCCTCCCTCATGTCTGTAGCCAAGATCCTCAAGAGATCTCCCCTGGTCAAATCTGATCTCTNTTAACTTTGAAGGAATCCATAGCTTTTNGTTTCCTGTGGAAACAAAGGCATAACCTCTCCCNCAANGCAACATATTTCCTAACCTCCATTCTGAAGCCAAGACACCTCAAAAGTATATAGACTGGTTTAATTCAATAGTCCCTTCCATAATCCTGTGTCTCTCAGCAGCTGTCATGTGCTCATCAGCATTCANAAAGTTCAAAGTCAACAAAGCACCACACAGGATCCAGATGTCCTGTGTATTTGCCATCCTCATGTGGCTTATTCTTTCTATATTATTTTACTGTTTCTTTAGAGACNTGATTATTTTTAAACTATTTTTTCCTATGACTAGCTATATCCATTTTCTATTGTATCTGTCGAAAGATTTTATCAATCTGGACCACTTTACTGCATACCTGCAGACCTCTCTGACCACATGAACCAAGCTTTAAATCCACCATGTGGCTCTGCACATGGTGCTGGTTGGTTCAAGCCGCATCTCTGTACACTGTGGCCTGCCTGAGAGACTGTAGGACAGGGAAGCCACTTCTGGCTCCGTGTTTGCATGTTTGGAACTTTTTTAAAGCTTTCTCAGGTCCTGTGTGGAAATACGTAGCCCCATGTTGGGTACCATATGTACCAGTACTGTTTTCATCAAGACTGCCTACTTACAAATAAGGACACGGAGACTTCTTATTAACTATGAAAGCTTGGCCTTAGCTTAGGCTTGTCTNAACTAGCTCTTATAACTTAAATTAACCCATTTATATTAATGTACACTCTGCCATGGTGCTTGTTACCTCATTTACATACTGTCCATCCTGCTGCTTCTGCATCTGGCTGGCCGACTCCGCCTTTCTTCTTCCCAGAGTTCTCTCTNTCTAGAAGTCCTGTCTATACCTCCTGCGTAGCTATTGGCTGCTCAGCTCTTTATCACACCAGTCACAGCAATAATCTTCACACAATGTACAAATATCCCACAACACCCAGCCCCTGATCCTAAGTTCCTATTTCTTTATCCCTTCTCCCACTCACCTTTCTTTGAGTGACTCCTTGTGCTGCTTAGTTTTAAAAGTCATCTTGATATGACACAGGTCACCTGGGAATAGAGTCTTAATGAAGAACTATCTAGATAAGGTTAGCCTGTGGCCATGGCAGTGAGAGATTCTCTTGATTGCTAATTGATGTGTGAAAACCCAGCCCATTGCGGGCAGCACTATTTCATGGGCAGGGCCATGGACTGTATAGGAGTAAAGCAAGCCAGCTGAGTAGCAAGCAAGCAAGAATTTATTTACCCTCCCTTTGCTCCTGGCTGTGGATGTGTTGTGACTAACTGCTTGATTTCTTGCTTTAACTTCCCAAGCATGATGGACTGTAACTTTGGAGTAGACTCCAAACAGACCCTTATCTCCTCTGTTTGTTTGTTTTTTTTTCAGGGTATTTGTCACAGGAACAGAACTAAACCTAGAACTCTAGTGTAACTAATAGACAGTCTAGAGGGCAAGGAGGAAGCCACACCACCCTTGAGCTCCATGCCTCTGTGCAAGCCACACAGCCTCCCACCGTCATTTCTTGTCTCATTTGGGTTTTATAGAACTTATTCTCTGGACTCCAGTCTCTGCACTCTCCCGATGCCCTTTCGTTGATGTAGCTCTTCCTATCTCAGTGTGTAATCTCTCTATTAGTTTCTATAGCTTCTCTTTTATTGCTTTCTCTCCAACCGTGTAAATAAACTCAGTTCTTTCGTATCTTAAAAAGCAGAAGTTTCTTGTTCTACATATCTTCTATATATCTGTTGCTATTTTGTTTTCATTTCTCTCATGAATAAGATTCTTGAAATGAGTTTAAGCCCTATGGCCCCACAGTCTCTCTTCTGATCCTCAACCTATTTCAGGATGCATCTGCCTACATCACTGAGGCTGCTTTCTCCATGGTCACCCACTGTCTCTAATCACTAAATCCAATGGCCACTTTTCAGGTTTTATCATATCTGATTTCTCTCTTCTTTTCTCATTTTTCACTCTGAAAGATATTTATTAGACATTAGGCTATTGCAATAGAGAAAACATATCCAGTCTTTTCCTCATGGAGTAGACAATCTAGCTATAGACATAGACATGAAACAAATAAGTACATGATTAAGTATAAATAAGTGTAAGTGTGAAAAGATTGTAAAGAAAGTGTAAATGCTACGATAATAGAGGCTGTAGCCTAATCTAGCAAACAATGGGACTGAATGGAAGGAGATGAGGGGATTCTGAGTGGGGCTGGAGTATAATACAGCAAGGCTTTAGATCAAGTCAAGAGATCTTGGCTTTGTCTTAAGAATAGTGGGTTTCCATGAAGGATTCTAAATAGCAATAGAAGATCGGAGGTGATTCCAAGGCCCCAAAGCATCATGTCTAAGTGATGCTGTTCAGGACAAGATTGTGCAACTGAGACAGAGTGTAGCACATGGGTTAAAGAGTCGATTAGCAACTCGGCAGCCCCAGAATGCGAGCAGGATGACGGTGAATTTGGGGACAGCCTAGGCTGTATCAGTAAGATCATGTCTCAAAATGAAACAATCAAATACAGAAAAGCATGCAATTAGGAANATATATATATACCTATGTATTTACTGGGAACTGGGAACTGATTTGATTTAGAGATAGTCATGGATGAAGAGAAGGTTTATGACAAGCATAACCCTCAAATTTCTAGCCTAACCAATTGTGTGGTTGGTGAGTAAAGACAGTGGGGATGTGAAGTGGACCATGGCGAATGAAGCTCATCTCTACCTGCTGGCCCACAGCCTCTCCCTTCAGTCTTCTGTACTGTCAGTTCCCTGTGTCATGTACTCTCTCTGTCTTACTTTTCTTTACCACTATCTCTACCTAAAGCCCTCCCACTTCTCCCTTAACATATTTCTTCTTCAATGTGCAGTTCAGATACCCGCTCATCAACAAAGATTTCCTGATTCTCTCCCATTGGTTACAGGTTTACTGCCCATTGGTTGGATCTGGGCCTAACATTCCCTCCAAATACCTGTATTAGAGCATGGGTTATGCTGTGATGTGGCTAGTTGCTTTGCTAGACTGTCAATTTGAGGACAAAACTTTACCTGGCAGAACGTGCACATAGTAGGTCTGTCTCTCAGTATATACTCCGAAGAAAGTGGAGAAAAGTTCTGCTAGGGTACCATTTCTGTGTAAGTCACTGAATCCTTGGCTGTTCAGGTCAGAATGGACTTTGGACATTTTTTACTGTAACTCGTTTCATAGGTGAAGAAAGGTCCAGTTACAGAACTGACCAGCGACGACTGGAATCTACTTTTCCCGGTTGCCAGCCTAGTAAACTTACACTCTGTAACAACAAACCAAATAAGTAAATAACTGCAGAATGACCTATGCACAACAGTGTATGCCAACTTAACTTACAGGGCAAAGAATAAATGAGGAAATAGTGGAATTTCTGTATTATTAATAAAAATGGAAGCTGGGCATGGTGGCACACTCCTTTAATCCCAGCACTCGGGAGGCAGAGGCAGGCGGATCTCTGTGAGTTCAAGGCCAGTCTGGTCTACAGAGCCAGTTCCAGGACAGCCAGGGTTGTTACACAGAGAAATCCTGTCTCAAAAAAATAAAATTAAATTAAATCATAAATAAAAATAGATGTCTAAATTTCACATGCGGCTTTGTTCTAAGCTTGAAGGGAGCTGGGAAGGTGTTGACTGCCCAGTCTGAAAAGTAAGTAACAGTGGGGGCTGCTGGTATGTTCCATGGTAAAGCACTTGCCTAATATATATAAGGTCTTGAGTTTGTTGTCCAACACTGCAAATAAAATAAATAAAAATAAAATTCTTATTGAATACAATAAAAATCATTATCAATATTTACTGAATGTCTACCACAAATCACTTGATTGAGAAAAATGTCTTTATGCACTAGCTAATATTGTCACTATGTAAAACTCCGAAGACATGGGCTGGAAAGACAGCTCAGCAGGCAGGACGACTGCTTGGTACTCTTGCAGAGGACCTGGGTTTGGTTCACAACACCCACATGGTGGCTCACAACTGCCTGTAACTCGGGTTCCAGGAATCCAACATCCTCTTCTAGACTCCAAGTGTACCAGGCGTTTATGTGGTGCACAAACATACAGGCAAAACACTCATGCACATAAAATTCTAAAAAAATTTAAAAATGTAAAGTTCCAATGCAAGGTTGAGATGAATCGGTTAATTTTCCTAATGTCACATAATTAATTATTGAGGAGCTCTTGTTTATATGCAAGTGGTGTGACCAGAAAGCAATGTCTGAAGCCATTGTCTTTGCTGTTTGGGCTTGAGTANGCTCTCCACATAGGCCACTCTAGCTGCCACCTCCTTCTCCTTACTGATCACTTTTTAAAAAGCTTAGATGGAGGTGGACAGCTGACCAGGTGAAAACAATTTTTGGTTAAGGCTGTTGACCTGAGTTTGATCCCTGGAGCCCACATAAAGGTAGAAAAATTGAACTGATTATAGAGGGGTCCTCTGACCTCCATGTGTGTGCTCTCCCAATCATATATGCATGTTCATAAATATATAGTTTTTTAAAGAAAAGTTTAGCAGCTGAGAGATGGCTCAGCAATAAAGACAGATACTGCTCATGGAGAGGACCTGAGTTCAGTTTCCAGCACCCAAATCAGATGGCTCACAAACACCTCTAACTCCAGCTCCAGGGACTCTGACACCTCTGAGCTCTGCTGGCACCTGCACTCACCTGTGCATATGCACAGAGACACAAACATACCCATATACATATAACTGAAGATACATGGTATATATTATTAATATTATCATGAAAAGTTAGAAAAGGAAGTACTATTCCCCCGACGTCATCCTTAATTGGTAAAAGTAAACGCAGTGAAATGAGCTGTTCTTTCTTTCCAACCATCTATTTGAGTCTGATAGGGAAATTCTAAACAAAAAGGTGAATATTTGTTCCATCACAAATTAAACTCCTTTGCCTTTTCTCTCCTATGGAAAAGAACGTCCTCAGGGTGCCGCACCTTTTACTCATGTGGGTTTCTTTGCGTTTTCTGTGCTACCTCAGATTCTAGACTCTAGATGACAATGGCCAAATGAAGGTTTGTGCAGGGTCTGGACAGCGGTGTGTCTATTGCACAACACGCAATAAACACTATTTGTAATTATAATAAGGGTGCATTCTAGAAGAGGAAAACAAGGGCATAAAATTCATCTTCCGTATGGTTATTATTCCATTTATATGAGAAGTCCACTAAATTCACTGAACCATATCAGGCCACATCTGTTTGAAAACCTACCGGTTTTTATGAACACTAAATAAAAATGCTTAGATTTAATGACTATTTATCATATTCATGAAAAAATAATGAAATGGAAACAGAGTAAAGGGGGAAATTATTGAGAAAAACTTTTAAATGCCTTCAAGTTTGAGACTTTAATTTATATATATGTATATATACATATATATATTTAAAAAATCAAGAATCTGCTTTTTTTGCTTTGAAACTTTCTATATTAGAAGATGCTTATTTTCTTTTCTGTCTGGGTTTTAACCTAATCATAGATTCAGAAAATACCCCCAAATCCTCCCAGCACTGGGAGGCAGAGGCAGGTAGATCTCTGAGAGTTCAAGGCCAGCCCGGTTTACACAGAGTTCCAAGGCATGTAAAAAGACTGTTTCAAAGAAAAAGAAAAAAAAGAAGAAACACCCCCAAATATTTATATGTAAACATTTCCCACAGAAGTTAGATATTTAATCTTAAGAGAAGTTGCTGGGATAAAAATCCTTATCTCAGAGAGAAATCATGAATATTCCTTAGTAGACTTAAGATAGACCTCAGGCTGGGCAAGAAGGAGAGGGACAGAAAATGAAAATGCTCGATTTCTTTTGCAAGTGCATGTATGTGTGGCCTGCTTGTGTATATGAGTGTTAGCATGTGTGTGGGCAGTGCACATGGAACCCTGAGGCTGACATAAGAAGCCTTCCTCAAATACATGTCATCTGACACACACCTTTAATCCCAGTACTGGGGAGGCAGAAGCAGGAGGATTTCTGTGAGATCGAGTCCAGTCTTGTCTACATAGAGAGCTGCGGGACAGCCAAGACTATATAATGAGACCCTGTCTCAAAAACTAAACCAAAACAAACCAAATATGCTTCACCTTCTGTACTGAGGCAAGGTCTCTCATTTGAGCCCAGCACTTGCCTATTTGGCTATGCCAGCTGTCCACTTTGATCCTAGGACCCTGTTTCCACCTCCTTAGCACCAGAAGTATAGGACAGCCATCATGTCCATCTGGCCTTTATGTGGGTTCTGGGCATCTGAACTCTGATTCTCACACTTGTGTGGCAAACGCTTTTAACAGCTGAGCCGGCTCCCCAAGCCCTCACTGTATGTTATAGGGGAAGAAGAGAACAGAGCTTCCCAACCACTCCACAGCGGGTGAAGAGCAGTGCAAAGGAAACTGTGACATTTCTGACAGCAAGCTACTGAAATAACAAGGTGACGGAAGAGCCCGTCATAAATAGAAGATCATTTGAGAACTGAATAAGATGCCCCCTAATATAAAAAGCCCAGAGTCTGTGTGGGATTAAACCTGGGATGAAGAAGACTGAGGTGTGAGACCCATCAATAAAGAAGCCATGTGTTGAAGCCAAGGAACTCTGGCCATGTTTATATAGCCCTAGTGGCTATTTTTGTAGCTCTTGAGGTGTTTCTTTCTGTGACTCCTGTTTATATCTGTTTCTAGCTTCATTGACTGAGCTAAGGTACAACCAATAAATAAGGAAGGTTGTAGTTCTATTAATACAAAGTTTGTTTTTGTGCCAATATCAAAGGTAGAGGATAGACCTTATTCTTAGCTGATCGATACAGGCATCACAGATCAACAACAAATCTTCATATTGGCAAGCAGGCCAGTCAATATCTTATTACTATTTAATAAGAATCACCCTGCCATTGCAGTGGCAGGGAAAATGTTAGTAGAAAAGTTTATGTTAAATACTATAACTACTGATGGAGATCAGAAAGTGGGAAGGCACCAGATAATAAGAAAAATTAACCTCAAGTTAAGATCCTCAGGATCTTTTCAGACCCTAGAGCTAGTAAGTTTTGAATTGGACTAGTCGGTTGCCATCTTCAAAATTCCAGAACAATAAGGGAACCACATCAAATGACCTAAAGCCTGCCTTTCAGCTCCGAAATCTACTAGTAGATATTCTAGTCTGAACTTTCATTAGGTTAAGAATGTAACAACCTGATGACTAATCCAAAGAATGATCCAGGAAAGTATGACATGCCATGCTGAAGTGCACTTAAACTGAACAACATGGGTGTGAGTGTGTGCCACTATTGATGTACAAATGTTGAATGTGTTTCACTGTATCTCCAGAAAGTGATTNATAGGAGATGCATCAATTTCAAGGTTGGTGAATTCAAGTGAATTGTCAGTAGTATCACTTCTTTAAAAAAATTACATCCTTACAGAAAAGAGACAAATTGAGACAGGATATACATAAAGGATATACATAAAGCAACAATTTATCACAAATATCCACTGAGGATTGTGGAGGAGGGGAATATGTGGCTGAGCATTCTGTTGTTGTTTTGTTTTTGTTTTTCTCCAGAAAAATCTGAGGAGCATTTTTAAAATTGCTTAGTGTCTCTGTCTTGAACACANCTTGTCTCCCTTTTCAAAGAGGACCTTCAAAGCGGACTCTGATGTCACAGGGAGTCATTTTTTTTTTAAACAGGATTCTATCAGCCCCTGCTCACATACCCTGCAGGAAGAGATGGGTAGAGACTGAGCTCATTCAAAGCCAGACCTCTGGCACTCCTTCCAAAGACTCCACACATTCTGCGAGGCCTAGCTGAGAGGAAGATAGAGCTTGTCTTTTTCCAGATTTCTGAATCCTTGTTTTGACTCCTTTACTTCCTTTCTTTCCTNGAGATAGGCTCTCCCTCTCCTATCTAGATCAGGCTGGCCTTGAACTCACTATGTAGATCAGGCTAGCCTCAAATTCAGAGATCCACTTGCCATTTCCTCCTGAGTTCTAGAATTAAAAGGGTGCTTCACCATATCATATATGTGTATATATGTATATATAAGTGTGTACACACACACACACACACACACATACACACCTCAGTCACATCTATTTAAACTTTCTCTATTCTTGGGGTATTTTAGCTTTCCAGTATTTTTACACTGAATGAAAACAGTTTTACATTTTAAAATTGTATAGCACAAATATTTTACAGAAAATGATTTAAAACAGATGAATATCAAGTAGGAAAAGCACAAAGATCTTCTTCATACAGCTTTTCTACCTTTCCTTGTAAAAGCTTCTTAAAGCTCATGACAGAGGCTCTGGAAATGAGTTCATCTTTAGCAAAGCTACCCACACACTAGAAAAAAAAAAGGTAACTTATTTGATGGGAGCCCACCCTGTGTCTAATTTAGAAGTTTCCCATTTATGTCATGTCAGATTTGGGAAGGCTGAGCCTCATGGAAGGCATTGGTCTGACTGTCTCCCAAGCTTGATACCCAGGGTTCATGACTGCAGTTCCTGGCACACTCATAAATATTCATACCTCCACTAATAATTTGCAAGCCAAATTCATTTGGCTTTTTTCACCCCATCAATCTTATAATTAATAAGGGTGGTGCTCCTGTTTCACTTTCCTCCAAAAGAAAAGATAAATGAAATAAAGAGTCATCCTGTAAATTTAAATAGGAGTGCCTTTCACTGATTAAAGCTGATGCTATCGTNTCTGGTAGGGGGGTGGTGATGGGCAGGGCAGAGGAAGTGTTTCCAGATGTTTCCAGATGTGGCCTGCATGAGTCTGGAGAACTTCGTTATCTATATTGAATAATGCCTAGAAAANCTTNGAGGTAGATGTTAGAAATGTATTGGTAAAAAAAGAAAAAAAACTAGCTATGGTGGTGCGTGTCTGTCATGCCAGCNCTCAGGAGGGTGAAGTGTGGGAAATACCGGAAGTTCAAGCCAGGCTGACGACAGTGAATTCCTGGCTAGCCAGGGGCTACATAGGGAACCATGCCTCAAAAAGAAGNGGAATGAATTGTAAANTACATCTTTGAAAACTGCTTTCTTATCCACTGGCTGGCTCCATCNGGATGATGACTGTTGCACATCCAGGGAATTTCTCAACGAGCCTGCCGATCTCTGCTTGGAAATTCAGAGAAATGTTAGAAAAGTTGTCAGAATTTACTAACCATTGATGGGTCTTTGAGTCAACTGCCTTTGAATTAACATGATAGCCGTGTTTCCCAATCTAATTGGAAAGAACTTGGTNTCCATGGGGACATTAAGGGAGGTCTATAGGACATGNTTTTACAAATGTGTCATAGTAGAGGGTGGGTATTGTCTACTCCCGTTGGGTTTTTTAAAGTTTATTAAGAGCAGGGAAATCGAATTGAACNTAAGTTAGAAATAAAATTGTNAGGATCGAGGTAGGTTATCTGAACTGGTCGATACCCGTGACCTGACTTTACACTCCTCTTGAACGTAAACTCCTGAAGCTATGGGCGAGCCGTAAANTGAGAATGAATGCCTTCACACTGCTGTGGGGGGCAGAGCACCCCTGGGTGCAGATTACTTAACCTGTATGATTGGGAATGCTGTGTAAATACAGAAGCAGAAAAGGCTCATCTCTGACGTCACATGGTTGCCCCTGACTTCTCTTAAGAGAACNTAAAGATGTGACTATATATTATTTGAGGAGTATTGTTTGTGGAGCTCTTGTCACCTGAGATCCTTGTTTCTTTGAGACAGGCTCTTACTGCATAGTCATGAATGGAATTTATAGTGAACCTCCTGCCTCAGCTTTCCTCCAGAGTGCTGGAATTACGGGATTAGGCTGCCATGCTCATATCTGACTAGTACTGTGGCTGACACACACCTTTATTCCCAGCACTTGGGAAACAGGCAGGTGGATCGCTGTGAATTAAAGGCCAGCCTGGTCTACATAGCAAGTTCCAGGCTAGCCAGGGCTACACAGTGAGCCCTGTCTCAAAATAAGTAAAATGGCCAGTAAATCTCATTTGGGAAGGTGATGGGAGGGGGTCTCAGGTGCTCAAGGCTCTCTATCCATATTTGTTTTGTTTTTAAGAGTGTTCTATGTTCAGGCCAGTCCACTTTAGACANCTCTAAGCACAATGTACATGTGATCATACATTTATTTCACAGCAAAGACAATGGAAATGTTTTCCTCATAAGATGATGCATGAATGAGGGAGAGCTAGGCCTCCTGTTGGGGCCGTCTTATGTTCCCCAAANCAATCTAGTCCTTTGCTTCAGAGGTCNGAAGGACTGAGAAGGCTCAGAGACACAGAACTCTGGAGGAGGGGCAGTCAGGGGCCCTGAGATGCCTTGCAAAGGGGTCTTGGCTGGTGAGAGCAGAGATAGGTTCTTCAGCATATGCAGGTTGCTTCCTGGGTAGAGAAGGTAACTAACAGACTTGTCTTTGCTTTTATCAAGTNCTTCTCAACTCTGCTCATCTAAGAGGGAACTTACAAAAGCCATTTTTGGGGCAGACTGNCTCTTTCCTCTGCTCTCCTATTATATGAAACCAGAGCAAAAGCCTGGGGGCTTTCTNGGCTTCACTGTTCTGTTTTTATAGTCACTCAACTAACAGTGGCTGCAGGCCTGCCCTCTGATTGCATAAAAGACCTAGGGGTGACAGTGACAGGGTAGAAGAAGTTTCTGTGTCCCTCACCCCAAATTTTTCTCACAGCTAAGGGAAGGTTCTCTGTGCCCAGCACCATCCAAANACAAGGCTGTTAGAATAGGGTGGGCCTGGGCATGGCCAGTGACTTCTTGCACNTTTCTCAGGATTTAATTAAAGGCTACAGGATTCTCAGCACTTAAGGAGTTGAATGTGGTTCTTTTGGCTGGTGACTACCCAAGGCCTCCTCCTCTTCAGTTAGATGACAAATCCCATGTGTTCACCCTGTCCAGAGTCTGCAAACCCTGGGAATCCTTCAGGCCTGAGGACTCAGGAGCTTAGGAAGAGCTTGGGAAAGAGGGAGAAAAACCAGAATTGTCCACTCCTCTAGCAGAACTCTAACCCTCTAGGAGAGGTATATACTACAGGGCCAGGAGGTAAGAGGGCCTCCCTCCTTGCTGTTCCCAACTTCCTATGACTTGATGCCAGCTGTTATCTCAGCTACTGAGACCTGAGGAAGGGTTGTACATGGGGTTTAGCTTGATTTAATCTTCCTGCTATAGAAGGCATGGATGGGAATGGGGCAGGCTTGGGGCAAAGNAGAGGAGATGGTAACTGCAAAGCTTTGTGCTTCTACTTTAAATGGGATCGAAGAAAATGGGGCTGGAGTATAGTGCACACACACAAGGCTAAGGAGTAGTGAGGAGTGGGCTTTACCACATTCCAATTAAACCACGGCTCTCTCACACTGGAGGTGGGTGGCGTTGTTCTGGGAGTCTGGAATGGACACCTTGGGTTTTTTTTTAACACTCTTTCCAAGAACCTCCTTTGTCCTGCAGCTGGGCCAGGGGTAAAATGCTCCTGCCAGAAGCCCCAGGCTCCCCACATGCTTTCTCTGGGCACACTGGGTTCCTGGCTTGGTTTCTGTGCGAAGGAAAATTATGACTCCTGCTAGGTTTTATATCTTTAAATCACAATTTCCTAAGGTTTGTGTTTCAGGCCAAGTGAAGGAGATAGCTGAGGAGAACTTGGGTAATTCCAAATAAAAACTGCCTGGAATGATAATTTGTGTAAAAGCTTCAAAGTAGGCTAACTTTANGGCGACATGGATGGGCTTGGTTCCATGTTCAGCTAGAAATATNTATTAGCTGTGTGTGCATGGCCACACTGATATTCTAAACATCACACACAATTCCATTTCAACNCCTGACAATCCAATAGTGACTTNTGCNTGAGGACATTTCCGAGAGAAACACTTTGGACTCAATAGACAGCCTGAATTACAACCNCATCCCCAAACATGAGGCAAATAGAGGAGAGAGAGGGAATTAACATTCACTCTTGAAGAGCTGAGGAGAAAGGAAGAGTGAGATGGAGGAGACAGGGACCAATAGTGGAGGAAGAAGGATGGATGCGTGAGAGGAGAGAGGGGAGGTGGGGAGGGGGAAAGGGGGAGGTCAGAGTATCTCTCCAAACAGGTTCAGATCCGGTTTCAGGCGGTCTCGTGTCCCGTGTCNATGGTCCCCTGGGGGCTTAATTCACTCCTGCCCTCTCTGCAGAATGACTTTTGAACCTGGGAAAATAATTGCATTAGAGCAGATTACTTATAACCGATAGTTATCCGTCTTTTGCTGGTCGACAGAAGTCTATTAAACTCGGCACAGCCATTACCAGCTGAGCTCTAGAGCGTGCCTTCATTAAGAAAATTAAAACCGTGTTTTCGAACCTAAGCCAAGCCTGCCCACTCTCAGGAGTCTGTGGCAACCCCCAAGGTTTTCCCAGAGCCCGGTGTTTGCCAGAATCAATCTCTTTGCCTTTTAGACCCGGTAGATCTGAGCGGGAAAGATTGAGGGTAGTGACAGTTGCTGCAACGTCGGGATATCCAAGCTCGACGAAGTCCATCATTCTTCTTGACCCCGCCTATCCTATGACCTCCGCCTCTTCTCGCTTGGGTCTTTCCCCTGAGGCTATGCGGTTCAAGGCTGGCACACCTGTCCGGGTGTGGCTCCGGGGGACCTAGGTAGCAGGTGGGAATGCAGTAGGATCTGTGAAGGGGAACGCTCAGGGCCGGGAACTTTCCCAGTGGACTTCTGAGGCTTGATACAGACACAAGTGCACGTGTGTCCCACGCGCGCGCGAACCAACACTACAGCGCCTGCTCCCTCCATCGAATGCTACAGCAGCTAGGACACTAGCGTGACCTGTGAGCCTTTTGTCCACCCAAGCGCAGGCGGCCGGCGGGGCAGCCGGACAGGCAGTGGTGTGTGCCTCCGACCCATAGGTCTTTTCCCTTTGGCAGGCTCCTGGGCCTTCAGGGACCTACTTGGGTTTCCTCTTTGGTTTGGCGACACACCCTCATGAGTGCCACTTGGAGACTGGAGGTCACTTCGCTCCAGTTTGGGGCACAGGGAACAGGTGGGAAAGGCAGGCTGCCAGGAGGTCCCATCCCCTCCCCTCTTCGCAGACATCTTCAGTTTCCCGAGTCTCTGGTGGAGAGACGGCTCCAGTGCCAGCTCTCCCCGCTGGAGAGTGGGTCCCTAAGTAAGAGAGGTTGCGATGTCCTGACCCTGCGGCATCTGGAACTGCGCAGAGTTGAAAAATAATTTTTAGAACGATTTATTTTATCTTTTGTTGTTATTGTTGCTACCTGCCTCTCTTTGTTCAGCATTTAGCTTTTTTTTAATGTTAATTATTCAGGATGTCTCTGAATAACAGGTCCACCCAAGTCTCTAAGGAAAACATAAGGGCTTTTGCGTGTGTGGGGACANCCTTTCTTGGGACACTAGGGGCAAAGAACAGCTGCATCATTGTCAGAACGCCTAGTGATGGAGTGCTCAGCCCTCTTTTTCGGCTTAGTGTGGGTCTCTGGTCATTAGGGGAATAGCAACACCACTCCCGCATCAGCATTCAAATGTAGGCCTGGGGGGGGGTACTTGAAACTGCACAGTATTGGTATCTAATTCTCTTTCCTACGTTCTCTAGTTGATACAAAAGCTTGCAAAACTCAAGTNACAGAAGTCAGCTGATAGCTGTGGACAAGGGAACGTCTTTTGCATTTGTACAAGTTTCAACTNCAAAATCGCTGGACATTGAAAAAAAAAAAGAACTAAGTTCTTCTAAGAGGGGAAACTAACGCCTGATACTAGTGCTTTCTTTTTATCCTATGAAGGCATCATTCGATTCCTTTTCCTTTGCAACCCAACTGAGCAAACCACAAGGGAAGGGCGGTCTCTCACCAGCAGCAGATCCAGGCTGTTTAAAGCAGGTTCCTTGGCTGATTTTTTTTTCCTTTCTTTGTCTTTAAAGCAAAACAAAAACAAAGATTTTTTTTTTCTTTTTGTAAAGACAGAGCACTATTCCTCCTGGAGAGTTAATTTTGTTGCCACAATATAGGCACGGGATTGTTAACAGCCATTCGAGAAGCTAAGTCTGAGAGATCTCATTGTTTCAATCATAATCTTCAAGTGGTTTAAGATTAATGGCAGGGTATTTTCTGTCTCTTCTTGGGGACCTTTGCATCAATTTACTTAGAACATTGACCAGACTGCCAATGTCTCCCAATTTGATTAAGCTGGACGTAGGCAAACACAGTAGGATTTCCACATTTCTTCCAGCCGTGAGAGTATATTGCTGGAGTACTTCTAGATCCGAGTTCAGCTGCAGTGAGGTTCACTGTCTCCCTGGTGTTTGTTTTATTGTGTTTATATAGCTACCTAGACAGCTATGCATTCCATGTGCATGCATATACCTATATACACATATATTTAAGGCAGCCCGTGTGTTGTGCAGTAACTTCTCTTACACTTCTGAGCTTAAATGGGACCTTTCAAAAAGTCAACCGCAGTGCCAGGCTTCCCCAGAGAAGAAAATACTTTTAAAGTAACTTTGAATGCAATGAACTTCAAAACAGATTCCCTCCCATAATAACAGCTTGCTTGGTAATANATATTTAAATTTATCTCAGTTATCACAATGCCCCCACCAATTTTTCAAGCTCAGCTGCACTGAGGCATCCCGATTCTGTCTAGAAGAACTAAACTAGGTTGTCTCCTATCACTGCCTTGTCCTAGAAGCGCCCCTTTCTGTGGGGCCCCAGGGTTCCTGACCCAACCCTCCAGCATCCACAAACGGGGATGGGGGGTGGGGGTGTGCTATGAAAGTGGAAACTGCAGAGAGGCCAGGAGAGAGAACGGATTGCGCAATCCACAAGCTAAGCGCCCTAGGGAGAAAAGAAGAGACGCACCTTTTGCTGCCGTCCTCCCCGCCCCGCCGTTCTTTCCTTCCCCAGAGCCTCGCTTCTCAGAATTGTTCTCAGAAAAACCCTACAATCTGGTTCTTTAACAACAAAACCCCAAACTCCCTGAGATGCTAAAGTCCTTCCGCGTGATAGATTGACACGCTTGGCGTGGGGCGTCTGACTGCGGTGGNAAACCCTTCTGAGACTGGGCTGCCTTGCCAGAGCCTTCTCCCAGGAGCACAGACCGTGGAGCTGGNCTCGCATTACCTGTGTTCCTTCGCCTGCCACACCGCGCAGAAATCCCAGGCAAGAGTAATTGGGACATTGGAAGGATGCCGCTGTGCACCGAACCCCAACCCTCTGAAACAGTGCAGCGCACCTTGCACTGGAAGGGAGACGTTGGAGTGAGATGAAATGCCCGCACTCTGGCGGGATGTTGGGGTGCGCTCCAGCCACCCTTTCTGCATCCAGCAGAAGCGAGAAAGCAGGACCAGGGAAGAAAACACTCGTAGAAAAGACCTTTTTGTGTGTAGACACGGTGACAACTAAGAAAGACAGAGAGGGACAGATTTTCAATGGACTGGGATCCCATTGCTGTACGTAAAAGGATCACCCCAAATTGGAAACTGCCTAAATCCCAAAAGCGATTCCTGTAGACTTTTCTAAAACTGTGAAATTTTCCCAGGAGTTTGATTTTTCGAATATAAGAAATATTATTTGGCGTTCCTGTTTTCCCCTCATCAGATACCTATTTTTTAATTAAAAAAAAAACCTTCTAGATTATCCATTAAAACATTTTTTGGACGTTAAACCTGCAAGGGGGAAAAAACAAACTACTGCAAAACCCCACAGAATAGAGATTTAGAAAATGCATCCTTTTGCTAAGGCAAAAAGGTCGTTTATTCCCCGAGGCCAAGTGAAGGTGTGGGTACCTTCTATTTTGTTATTATTTTGTATCATTTCTTCATTTAAATGCTCAGTCTTGACAAGCCATTCCCTTGCTGCAGCCGGAGGAGGGTGGGAGTAGTGGAAAGAGTAGGTGGGGATGGTGGGGGGCGCAGAAAACCACCGTGGGCTTCGCTGGGGGCTGGCCCGCCGCCGTCTGTCCTGCTGGCCAGCAGGGGGCGCTCTGATGTTATCTGTAGACCATCGGGCCGAGCCGCTCGGAGCTGGCTACACACGCTTGGCGGTTTCACGCAGCTGCAAGAGGAAGGGGAGGAGGATCGCAGCTCCTAAACCCTCAACAGAGATTCCACTCGGGTTATTTACCTTCGGCTCGAAATATATCTGTGTTTCACTTCAACTAGCTCAGTGCTCTCGCACCGACCTCTTTTCGTCTGTGTCTTTACAGCGCACGTATAATCACCCCTCTTGAAATATACATTAATGCAACTTATTAGATGCGACGATGAATAGTCAACATTTTTTTCGCCTGTTAGTTCCGCTGATCCAAGCAGGATTTATTTGCAGATCTCACATCCCGGAGTCATAACGCGCCCCCCCCCCAAATAAAATTGGTCAAATGTTGACAACCTGTAAGCCTATCTAACACTCAAGATTAGTGATGGGAGACTAATGAGAAAACATCAGATCGCCCGGCCCGAGGGCTGCCAATTAAATCTTCGCTGATTGAAAAAGAAAAGCGGACTTGGGGTGTGAGCCCAGCTCAACTTGAACTATTAATTTAACATGTTGCCGGTCCGCGCCTTCCCTCACTCCATCAGCGCCTCCCCCCTCTCATCCCTCAACCTAAAAGCCAAATGTTATTTCTCGAAATATTTCAAGAGGTCCAAATCAGAATAATCATTTCTTACACGGTAAATATTAGCCCTTTAAGCAATATGATTTAACTAATTAGAAAATTTACATCATTAAGTCTCAGGGAGAGAAAAAAGAGNAACAGATCTGCCAATCATTTTAAAGGAGACAGGCACTATTGAAGTGTGAAGAAATCGGCTCTAATTCAAAAAGGCAATCGGGCAGAAAAAGCCCTCAACATTACCCTGCTAGTTATTAATCAGAAAGGGCTCTCTCTTCTCCCTGCACCCCCTCCCCTCTGTGCACTGAGTTTAAGTTCGGTTTTTTGCCAGTGGCCCATGTCATATTTATATTGAGGTTTTGTCTGCTAAAGGATTAAAATTTGAAAATGTTTCAATATGAGGAAAACAGAATCTTCAAAAGGAAAAAAAATATTTCCAGACTGGTAAACTTGTTATAGTGCACAATTCTCACACTCCTTTATTTTTATTCTTTCTTCCCATTAAGTTCCTATTTTGAAACCTGCTTGGTGAGAACTAGATAAAGTCTTTGTGTTCTGCTCCCCTCCCCCTCCTTGTACCTCCTCCTTCCTCCAAAGCAGGAACGTACAAACACGTTAACAAAGCCGAATTCCCTTGATAAAAAGGCAACGGTCTAGGCTTCCATGTCAGGAATCTCTAGAAATAGGGGATCTGTCGGGTGGGTCTGCATTCAGCATGATGCCCTGAGCACCCCCCCCCATGTATAGGAGTCCATATGATGTCTAGTTAGAGAAGCAAATAGAAAGAAGGCAGGTAGGGGAGAATAATTTTAAAGTGCACTGGTGTGTGTGTGTGTGTGTGTGTGTGTGTGTGTGTGTGTGTGTGTGTGTGTGTGGCTTTTTGTCCACCCCACTCCTTTTCTACTCAGCTTAAAACAGCAGTCTCATTATATCTAGGTGCCCCTTCCCATCATACTCTTACTTAAGCCCTCCGTTCACCACACACAGAGCCCTTTCCCAGCGTTCTCATGCCCAGCAAATTAACTGAGAGTGAATTGCAAAGAGGACTTTCTGAGCAGGTCCTCTGAGATGCTCGGGCCCTTCCCGGCACCTCTGAGGACTCGCTTTTAAACAGACTTTGGGTTAAAAAACAAAAAAACACAAAACAAAACAAAACAACAACAACAAAAAAACTAGTAGCAATCCTTGGGCATTCCTTTGTTATCGCTTCTTAAATTATAAACAAGTCAGAAAGACCCACTTTCTGCCACACCCTATCCCCTCATTACAGCTCGTCACAGCTCCATTTTCCCTCTCTCTACTTTGCTTTTAAAAAAGTTTCTACACCTGGCTTTTCACCCAGTCCTGGGCCTTGGGACTCCCAGCCTTGGGCTTCTCTGGGCCTTCGGGAGCTCAGCAATTCCCTGTTCAATGCAATCCTCCATGTCACTAGACTTCAAGTTTGCAGGAGAGAGCAGTAGCAGACCCGGGCTGTTAAGACACCAGTGCCAGTTAGTTCTCTGGAGAACTTTTACTAGGTGGGGCGCGTGGAAGGAGAACACATCTGTAAACAGTGCGTGCTCCTGAGACTGGGGAGCGGATTGGGACACAGAAGCTGGGGCACGCGTCAAATAGGGCAGATTTTGTGAGAGTCTTTCTGGGGTACACTTTAGAGAAAAGAGGAAGGGATGGGGGCACTAGTAAGCATCTCTGAAATGCACCTCTTTTTCTGCCTGTCCCAGAGCAGATGGAAGTCCCTGGTACTTCCCTCTGAGAACGATTAAATGAACACTTCTGTTACTTGGGGGAGGTGGGACCCAGAGAGGTGAAAATATTCCAGACAATGGCCTCTGGCCGTGGAGGGATCCCTCCCAGTGCCGGGTCCCCTGTGGAACTCTCCTTACCTTTGTAGCTGATATTTCATCTGAAGCCAGTGGAAGGTTCCTGGCTAGGATCTTTGAGACGGAAAAAAAGACCTGGAGAACAAACGTCTCTTGAATCTACTCCGAAGCTAAGAAACATTACAATAAAATTTACAGCGCCTTTAACAACTCGCAAGTAAGGCATTAAAATTCGCTTTAATTGAGAAAATATTGATTTTTTCAAGTCTAGAAAAAGCGAAATCGTAATTTAGCTGCAAACTTTCAGGCGAGAATATAGCGAGTTATGCCGCCATATAATGGATGCACCCTTAATCCTCACACAACATCCCATCTTTAATTGCCCTACTTTGTGAAGTGATAAAGACAAAAAGATAACCCGATCAAGGCAAATGCTTTTTTTTTTAAATCTAGAGAAGGGATCTAGAATCATTTCTTTTTCCACTGATGTATGAAAAGAATTGCCTATCATTTTCTGAAGTAGGGGGGGAAAAGTCCAATAGGGAGAAAAGAAATAAAAAGAACGGAAAACCGCAGAACACTCTAAGAGCCACTCACAGGAGCAAATCCGTTGATACTCTTTACCAAAGGAGGAACGAAGCCAACGCATTTAGAGCAAATGCATTCACAGGCAAAATTGCATCCTCCTTGAACGAAACAAACCTAGGTCTATTTTGTTACTTTATTCCCGGGTCCTGGGGCGAGGGGGTGGGGTGCAGAATCCGTTGGTGGATAGAGGAGGGGAAGAGAATCCGACTTTCTGTTATTTCTGTATCGGTTTTTGGTATTATAGAGGAGTGAAGAAGTTTTTGTGTGGTGGTTTTTCATTGATCAGTCACTCTGAGCTAATGTAATTATCCTCATCAATAGGACGCTGCAGAGAGAATCATTATGTGGGTGACATTGATAAATGACCGCCCAGGAACGGCCCTCTCTCGGGCAACCCCCACATCTGACCCTCCCACACACACAATGTAGTCATAGAAACACCTACAAGGACCTAGAGCGCCGCCCAGCCAGAGGCTGGAAAGGGAAGAAAAGCCTCGGGCGGGCGAGGTG
>LZPO01076049.1:81145-84142 GCA_001675575.1 Neotoma lepida | reverse complement strand
AAACCCCACGTTTTCATCTTTCCACTGTTTTATTTAAGCTGATGGGAAAGTATTGAGAACAGTAATTGATTCATAATGATCCATAAATCGGTGTCGGAAAGCGGGAGGTGGGGCGGCGGTGCGAAGAGAAGGGGGCGATGCTGTTTATTTATTTTATTTCTAAAGCCTCAGCTAAAGTAGCTTTGACACTGTTGGGGCTGGAGGGGAGGGGCCGCTGGGCTCTGCCGGATCATCCATCATTCCTGTCACCCAGAGTCTGCCCGGAGGAGCAGTAGACGCAATCTCCCTTCTGTCTCTACAGCGAAACTATTAATATTAAAACCTCCCTTCAAACACTGCCCCGACGGTCCCCATTCTCATCACGATCTGACCGCCAGAGTCCAGCGCTGCACCTTTCTCCAGGCCCGGTGGGACTCCGGGGGGCTCCCCAAGCGCGACTCCCCTAGTTGATCACTGCAAAAGAAACTGTTCTGCGTCCCCTCCATCAGTTTGCAGCAGGTTCGTCCGTGCAGCAAATACACTCGTGAGGGGGAGGCCTTCTGCACACACGACCGCCGGCCAGATCCTCCTTGCTCCCCTCCTTCCTCACCATCTCCCCTGCCCCTGGACCACAGGGTGGCTGCCTAGCTAGGACNACTCGGCCATGTAGACATCTCAACAGAGGACCCTCTTGCATAGTGGCAACTTGTAGCGGAGGTCCAGGCTCCTTATCAAATTGCTGGCCTGCAAGACTAATGGAGAATTTGTGGAGAATCCCTTTGAAGGAAGGGCCCCCCTTTTGACAGCTGCTAGAGATATTAGCCACATTTCCCTTCCCGGGGCTGCTCCGGGTTAACAGGCCCGCGGGAGTGGGAGGGCCAGGCAGCGAGGAGGACCTTGATGGGCCGGACAGACCCATCCAGGGAGCTGGAGTGGGGTTTCAGGGTGCTGACCTGGGGATGGGTAGGAGAGGGGGAGCGTGGAGGACTCAGCCTTCTCTGGACTTTTCTTTTCCTTTAAAATGTGGCTTTTTGCTCAATTCCCAACCCTTAACAGATGGCGACTGCAGCTCTCTCTCTCGGAATTTCTTGAAGAAAGGGAAACCTTTGGAGTTTATTTCTGCTTTTGCTTTTCCATATAAATAAAAAAGTGTTTTTATATTACTCTTGTTTTGGAGAACATAAGCAATTTTATTCAGACTACAGTATTTCCTTTAACACTATATGGTTGTCAAAACACCATTCCCAGTTTCTTTGCGTTTGACAGCTGAGTCTTTCTTAAATATACCCAAATCGGAACTCTTTATACTAAATAGTAAACCCGAGATAGGAGCAAGCGCCTTCTGAGGTGGTATAAAAAGCACTGTAAAAATTGGACAAATTCATCATCCCTCTGTCATAGGATGGGGTGGAGGTGGGGCAATAAAATGCATAGATAGCTATTACTTCAATTATCACTCATCTCCAAACATCTAAGGTTAAAATTAGCATGATACNATACAGATTGGCCAAGATAGTAAGCTTCAGATGTATTTGTGAATTCAAACTAAGGATCAACAGCTCTGGGNTCTACCCTTCGTGGAATAATGTAATAACTCCATAAATCACTTTTTATAAACATGATCTTGTGATCAAGGAAACCCTTCAGCATTTACCTTACTGAAAGCAATGGATGAAGAAACTGCCAATATACAATTTTTTTCCTGTCAACTGATGTGAGAGTTAGTTTAGAAATGAGGAACTTGTCAGGGTTTACATCAGAGCATTTAAAGTAAACATATGCAAATATTTAAATTTTACAGGAAGACTCCCTGTGAAATGGAGCAGGGAAATGAGAGGGAAGCTGTGTGTGTTTTACAAGAACAGTGTGTTTGTGTCAAGCAATGCTATTTCTAGGTTTAAAGAGCAGTGCAGTAATTAAAGTGATAAACGCACTTATAAAAATTTTACTTAACAATATAAAAGAAAACAATAGCTATTTATATTCTTGCTCATTCACATGTAGAGCTTCCATTAAGGCTGTCTAAAGAGAAAACATGGAAGGGCTTGCCTAAGATGCCACTATGGATTGCTTCCAAGTGTCAGTTTGGAGGATTAGTGAACTCTTCCCTATCGAGGTGAATCATCCATCTACCTNCTGTTTATTGTCTCTTTAACTGGAGGAGTCAACAATCNGGAGTTAGGAAAGCCTAAGCAGTGTGTTTGTTTGGAAAATCTAACAATGTGCAAGTAGCTCAAGCTTCTTCCCCATCTCCCGCACTTCAGCAGACACTGTACAACATCACCAAGCTTGTGGATCTAAATTCCCCTAGTGAAGTTTTGGAAAGGCTACCATATTGTCTGTTCTTTTCCTTTTCTTTTTTAAAGAAGAAACTTGAGCCACCAAATTGTCATACTTGCATTCCTGCGCATGGAAAAAGCANCCACAGTAAAAAGATAGCACTGGGTCATTTGTATTAAATATTAATGCTTAAGCGTTCTTTTAAGCTTAGAATTTCCAACTCCATCGAAGGTGTTTACTTATCTATAAACATCTATATATAAGCTTTAATTTACAGAGTCAACAGTATTTGAGTAAGATGGAAGAAATACAGATAAATCATGTTTGAACACACACATTATTTCTTATGATATAAAACTAACTCAGAATAAACCCTTTATTCTAGTGGTGGGTGCATAGGCAAAAGCTTTATCTGAAATTACTTTTTAAAACATCATGCAGTGATAATAAGACAGGCTGGGNATTTTGAAGGTGGTTTTCTCAAGCTGGTTATAATGCACACAATTTCATACCTTTGGAAGTTTTCTGCTGATGGAACCTAAGAGTCCAAACACATAATGAAAAGCTACAAATGACAACTTTTAAAACTGTTGGTAAGTTACATCTTAAATATACTCAANTCCCTGGAGGAGAGGACCATCACCTACTTCCATCAGTGCACAGTAGCTGGCATCCTGCAACCTTCAAACCATTAAAGACACCAAAGCCTAACAAAAAATCAAAAATGAAATATTTATT
>LZPO01076049.1:63645-76145 GCA_001675575.1 Neotoma lepida | reverse complement strand
GAAAACTGATTTTTTCCCTATAAACCTTTCTAGAAGACACGTCTTCGGCAAACTAAGGGCATGCCAATTTCTGAGCAAAATGCTCAGGAGTGCATGGGGCTGGCTCTGACAGCTCTGTATAATAACTGTTTTAGAGAAATGGAGAGACATTGTGAGAACCCCCTCATGTGTTTCAGTGGGATGGATGTGATGCATTTTAAACAAAGGTAATAATCTTTTAATAAAAAGTAATGCCGGCAACGCATGTCAGGCTTTAATAGAATATTATGAATAGTCAAAGCAAATGAATGGATACAATGAGTTTAACCGTGTATGTTCCGGTGGGGAGAGCAAAGCACACACCAAGGAGTTGTGGGTAACAAGAAAATGAGAGTGTGCTAATGACTGGATGCAGACAGGCAAGGAGTAATTCCAGAGTTCACAGTCAAACAAACTGCTTGTGGCACGAATACTTGTGCCCAATTACCAATTCAGAAAGAAAAGCAAAAGCAGTTTCAGTAGAGTCGGGGTGGGAAATCTCCAATTAGCACCAATTAGTGAAGTTGCTTCCTAGAGCGGAATTCTGGGGACATTAAAAAAAATTCTCCCAGAATGCCTGATGGAAGTACTTATTTACCAGGTGATGAGATAGAGTCTTGAAGGAGAACTTGCGGAGGATTTGTGCCCATGGGATATGGATATAGATATGTGTTAGAACTTGCCTGCTCTATTTGACTGGTCAATCATGGGCTGTACTATCCTTCTTCTGGCATTGATAAACCTGAAATAGAAGAAAAGAGTCTGAAATAGAAGAAAAGAGTCGGGTTTATTAAGCTCAGTCTGAGTGTTCCATGAACAGCTTTTGTGAGCACTGTGGAGGACACTTCACAGTCCAATACCTTCTGCAAACCATCAATTAATTGACAGGCAACTTTGCCCTTCAGTGTGCAAAACCAGCTGACTGGATCCTGTCCCTCCCTTGTCATCTCCGAGCCAACACCAAGACAACTTGCTACTAATTTTCAGAGAGGGGCAAGACTTCTCTAGGAGAAAGTGTCTCCTTTCTGCTTGTGTGCTTGCTTTTGGAACAAGTAGGTTCCAGGCTGCAGCTCACAGGCTGGAAGATTTGCCTCTCTGGACTCCCCAGCCATCCAGGGGAGATTCAGCTTCCCTTGCAGCTGGCCATAAATGAAGCCCAGGCTCTCGCACTCGGCTTTCACAAGGTATTGTTAGGTCAGCAAAGCCATCAATTAGGCTGTCTGAAGTTTTATCACCAACACAGCAGTAATAAGTGCTGGCCCAAAGACTTCTGGTCTTGGGGCAACTCCTGCAGCTTAAGCCTGTAAAGTTAGGGGTCACTCAGAGGTCAGTGCCAGCTGGGGGCGGCCTTTGCAGCCAAAGCAGGGACACCCAGGGCAGTGGATAAGCTAACTGCCAACCATAAACTCAGCCACCTTTCAACCCACCCCAGCCAGCCTCGGGTCCACATGGTTGATATTAGGGCCCGGGAAACGTTTTCAAGTCAGGCGGTTGCTGATTCCCAGGAATGTAAGGAGCAGTGGTTATTTTGTCTAAGAAGCCTGGATCTAATTTTGTTGGAAATCCAAAAATAAGTGCCTACTTCATGTTACTTTAATGTTTAATAATGCCCATCAAATATTCATGTACAAACAGAGTAAGACAATAAGAAATCTCCTTTATTTCTCCAAATTTAATAAAAACAAAACAATTTTCTACTATTTGCGAGTTACCCTTGTCCCCGTGCCTTTAATGATAGTATCCCCCACATGTATGAAGTTCTGGGAAAGATTCAGTGGCCTTGCATTAGGCTAGTGAGGGGAGGGTGCTAGAGTGCATGCAGCTAGCTGGTCCTTCAAAATAGTTTCTATTGATAACATTCGTTTCTCAGCATCTCTACTTTCAAATCTTAAGCATATGGAGGACTTAATGATTAATGCATCCACATGGGGCTCCAGGCAGGACCTGAAAGTTCATTCTCCGAAGAATTCTCAAGTATTGGCAGCTAAGTCCCTTGGAGGAGGACAGTGAGCACACACAGCCTTCTGTGAGTTCTCCAGTAAGAATACAGTCAGGCAGGAGAAAACCAAAGGAGTCCTTTGCATATGCTGTTTGCAAAACAATGAACTTCTTTAGTACTTAAGAAAGAATGTCTCTGTTGTCAAAAATGTTCCACCCCTTGGCTTTCAGGGAGAGAAGTGCCAGGCTACTGTAAGTACAGATAGCCGAAAAAGGAGAGTTGAAGCTATGTATTTAGCCCGTTCCCTGAAATGTTGCTGACCAGATCACAAAGACTTCCTGAGCAACCCTCCCATCAGTTAAAAGAATTTATCTGAGGCCTAGGAGGGCTGGCTACTTATTTCTCCCCCTAGGGGCTCTTCTCACAGGGTCAGTTCTGACCAAGAGATATGCCAGGGCAGGCACCTTTGGTCTGTCTTGATGTTTCTGGTAGAAGGGCAGTTCCTCTTCTCATGCNCTGCCAATCCTGTTGTGTGGTGGGTTGTTGTTTTGTTTTCTCTTGTAGGTCAACCTTTTAGGTGAAACAAATTGCTGCCCCTCCCCTTCTAAAATTTCCTCCCTTTTATTCCTTTATTATTTACATCTGGAGATTGTTCCCTTATTTATGCTTTTCTCTCCTGTTCCCTCAAACACTCACTCACTCACAGGGCTGCAAGGCATCATGGTTCTTAGTTCTCAGCAGGAGAACTTCACACTGTCTTCAAACAAATAATTACTGAGAAGGTTAGAGGTTCACCCAAAGGTCATTTCTTTGGATACTCATCAGAATGTTTACATTAGTAAAAATGGGGGTCCTCTCAAAAGGTTGTTCAATGGGGGTGATCCAACAATACAGAACATTTAGAAAAAGCATTCTGTGTGCTTGCAGGTCTTTATGGAAGTGCTGAACTTGGCAATGTCACCCCAGCCTCACATTGCCAGCTAGTTTCCATGGTGTGGACTGCATGTTCACTAGCAGTTATGGCGATGGCCTCTCTTTGCTCACTGCTCCCAAGAAGACTTGAAAGAAAGAAGCCCATGCAGATTTTCTTGGGGCGGGGGTGTTCACAGAGGGTTATAGAGACTTGACTTTCTCACGTGGGCTCCATGCAGCCTCTGTGAAGTTTCACTCTCAGAGTTTTTGGTCCCCAGTACTGTTTCATAATTCCAATGTGTTCTTTCAAGTACTACAGGATTTGGAAAACATATGGGCCCCTGTTTTTGCTGTTGTTGTTTTCCCCAGAAATCTCTGAACATAAAACTCCTGCCAATTGTCAACTGCCCTAATCTCAGAATAGTTTATTAACTCCATGGATGTTATTAAAATTAATCATGTGTTCACTTTAAGAAAAATTGTAATCTTAAAAATTAAAATGACAAACTCTCTCCTTCCCTCACACTGATGACTCACAGGCCATCACCTTTTAGAAAATATTCTCACGAACACAAAACGGAGCCATTTAATTCAGAGATGAAAAAAAAAAATCAAACAAGGAATGATTTTCTTTTTTATTTTGTTGATTCCCAATATGAACTTCCATATATGGTCTTCCCCTAAATGATTTGACATAAATTCTTTCTATCTCCTCTGATTATATTTTAAGAATGACCTTTCCTTTATGCAGAAAAAAACACAGTATCAAGTTTTGATTCTACTTAAACTCTGGAGCATCTAAGTTGAAAAATCAACTCATCTCCAACTGTTCAAGGCCAGACCTCCATTCATATGGAAAAATGCAACTTCCTGGTTCAAAGACAAAAGACTCCTCTTTAAAAGGCTCAAAAGGTTTCTTGGATATTAAATGGGTCTCACAAAATAACATTTTGATGAGTTAAGTGTAAATGAATCAGACACATATGGATTAAGTTATCCCTGCATTTCACACGGGTTTAAAAAATAAGGGGAAGAGAGGGTCTTGGCAAAAAACATTTTGGACTTTGCCAAACCCAAAACATTTGAAAAATTGCTGAAGACATCCAACTAACCAAAATGCAGCAAGCTGCACCCAACTTTAGTGAAAACCCCCCACAAGTTATTTCCAATCCAAAGACTGTTAGGTTTTTCAACTGTATCTGATATTTAAAAAGAAAGAAAGGAAGAA
Organism: Neotoma lepida; assembly: GCA_001675575.1. Taxonomy (NCBI): domain Eukaryota; kingdom Metazoa; phylum Chordata; class Mammalia; order Rodentia; family Cricetidae; genus Neotoma; species Neotoma lepida. Next base: position 72,048 of record LZPO01076049.1, on the reverse strand, counting down.
GAAAGAAAGAAAGAGAGAAAGGAAAAGAAAGAAAGGAAGGAAGAAAGAAAGAAAAAGAAAGAAAGAAAATAACAAAAAACCCCACAACTCACTAAGTTTTAATGTCATCCTAGAATGGTTTTGAAATTGCAGACATAACACTATACTTCTTTATTAGTACAATTTAACTCTGTTATAAAGAATTGTCTTTAGATATTAAACAGGTTTTTAAAACTGAATTTTGTACAACTTCGTGTGGAAAATGTGTTAATAAATCTAGTGCCTTCTCTAGATTTCCCTCAGAAAAAAATTTCATTAGCCTCATTGTGACTTTTTTTAAGGGCTACAGATAATTGAATTAGTGACTCCCTAGGGGATGAGTACCCCAAAGTACACTAGTTCTATTGATTTGTATTGAGCACGAAGTTAGTGCCTAGGCTCACACAAAAGCTTCGAAGAGAGTCTCCTGAGACTATTTGCATCTCTAAATTTTACTTAAATAGAAAATGCATTAGTATGTGTAATCCTTCAAACTTATATATACTAAGACTCTTAGCTTAAAATAACTTAATTATAGAAATAAATTTAGTGTCTTTCCAAGAATCAAGAGGCTTTTCTAAGTTAACTTAGAAATAAAAACAACAACAACAACAACAACAACAAAAACCTCAGTAGATTCAAAGGAATACATTCCAAACAGCAGAAAGCACTGACGCCCCACCTGACTCTTGCTGGAGAGACCCTCTGGAGACCACCAGCCACCTCAGGAAAATCCAAATAGTTGAGCCTTTACATGGTTTTTTTTTTTTTTTTCCACCTGAAATCTGACCACTGCGTTCTCTTTTAAAGAGTTTTCACTCCAAAGCATAGCTCAGGCTGATGAAGTAGACTCAGGTGTCATTCCCGATTGCTGCTTGGTGCCCCCACCCCTTTTAAATGGCTGATAAATCCCTTCTTTCTGGTTCACTAACTTCTTGCCACACCTGGTAACCCACTCCTTCAGGCAGCATTCCTTTTGTTAGAAAGCACAGGCNTCTCTCCCTGCGGTTGCTTGGAAAGCAGCCAGCTCTGAACACTCTGAGGATGGCTGGATTTGTAGCTCTCCCTTGGATTGGTGTTGTCAAGGAAGAGGCTTGAACTGTTGACAAGGGATCAGATCAATTTGGAAAAGGTGTGGCTGGGAGCTTGGTGACAGGGGCCCAGTTAAAAAAACAAAAAAAGCTCTACTTTGCCGAGCTGCAGGACTGGCCTACCAGCATGCTCCCGCTTGGGATTTTGATGATGCTTCAATCCTGGAAAATCAACCACTTTATTTTTTTCTTAATACGAAAAAAACAAAGACCAAACAAACCAAACCAGTTTGATTCTGTGTCTTGGTCTCCGGTTGAATCAGTGAGTTAGGCAGGTTTAACGCTATAGAACAAGAACTTGGACTTGAGAATGACTGAATCACACAGCACATCCGAGGTTTTCACTGGTGTTCAGACATGGAATCCTTTCCGAAAGACAACTTTGAGCAAAGTGAGCTAAGTGAATGAGATTCATACATGACTTTAGGACACGTTCACAGATCATAACTAATGTCCCTGAGCGGCGGCGTAATTATAATTGGGTAGAATATTAGATTTGCCCACACCTGTAAAAACATGTGAAATAAATACCCATACACTTACAATATGAAAACATGATGTTAGTGCAAGAGCATGAACACTCTGTAGCCTTATGAATTTGCCTTGAGTGGAGAGCCTGTTCATGCTGACATGAAAGGCCCAGGGCAAAGTTATCAAGTGGACGACAGTTCTTTACCATAGCTGTCTACTGTGGGCTTTCAGGGCTTTATCTAACGTTCCCCTAAAGTTGCAAACACCTGTAGAGCTTATTCACTAAAATACTCCACTTTGATCACAGTCCTCTTAAGTACTGTCCCATATTTTAAACCCTTTTCCTGGAGAAAGACAACAACAAACCCAAGGGGCTTGTGCTCCTTATAACTTCCCTACACCTCTAGTTTGTTTCCTATCTACCAACTAGGGGAATAATTGGGCNGCGGCTGTTTTGAGGACTGACAGAGATAGGATATGTACGGTTCTTGGAGCACTGCCTAGTATATAGTAAGGGCTTATTAAATGTTAGCCAATGGTCAGAACGCACCTAACCAATGTTCCAAAAAACTTCTGTTCCCTTACAGGTAACAATTAAGAATAGATGGGTGACTGCTAAAATTATCTATATTGGGCTGATAACAGGATGAGAATGTGGTTTGTAGCATGTGCTCATGTGGTAGGGTCTTTCTAGAGACCAGAGTTTCATGTGAATGTGTAACTTTGTGTGTGTGTGCTGGTGTGTGTATGTGTGTGTGTGTGTGTGTGTATGTTTGTGTGTGTGTATGTGTGTATGCACTTTTGTGTGTTGGTGTTTGTGTCCATGTGTATGTGTGTGCATGTGCATGTTGGTGTGTATATGTGTGTGCATGTATGTGTGCGTGCATGTGTGTGTATGTGTGTGTTGGTGTGTGTGTGTGTGTATGATTTTAGATACCAGTGAAGCACCTCTCTACAGGTGGGGTTGCAGAGTGGGCTCATTTTTGAGCACGTCGTCTTAGTAACTTCCTAGATCTCCCCTGTCTTGAATTCCCTGGACCAACAGCTTCCAGGCCACCCCAGAGTGCTGGAGACACAGAAGCATCACAGTGCCCCACCCAGCACTACTGCTCCCAGATCTGCATTTGGAAAGTTCTTTGGGTGACCTCTGCACTTTTATGTTGGTGAAGCCTTGCAGTAAGAGCCATCAGACACCTTAGTGCACTGCCTAAGAAGAGAAAGTTGTAAAGTTCAAGTTTTAATTGTGACTCTCATGACCGCAAACATTGCACACACTATCCACTTTAAGTACCTCAGATCTAAAGAGTCTTTTAATCACTTGCCTTGGGTACCAAACAATGTATAATAATTTGATTCATTTTACTCCATCTGTATCTCTTAGAGTAAAAGCTGGGACAATGAAATGTCTTTGGGGAAATTGTCAACAGAGGGGTCTTTCAGGATCAGAGAGGACAGCACACTCCTGTTTCACCTTTCTATCTATTTTTATTTTTATTTTTTGAACTTCAATAATACATATGATTCTTCTGTATTAAAAGAATTGTTAAAGGTGATGGAGAAAATTGGGCATCTTATCTAACTGCGATTTATATGGGCAACTGTAGTTTTTTNATCTAACAAAAGTGTCTGAGAAATTTCCCTTTACACGGGGAATTATCTTTTATTTCTCTCTGAATGCTGAGCAACAATCAACACAATTCCATTAGGAGACTCACACCCAGTGGCGTGTAACACAGCATCCGAGCAGGTCCCGACTTTGAAGCACTGTTACTCTTACAGAAGGGTTATTCACATGTGGCTATTTATCATGTATTTTAAAAGTGATCTTTCAGAGCTATTTGAAAGCAAGGGAGGAGAAAAACACTGGCACTTCCTTAGCTATTCATATCTAGAATCTACCCTCTTACAGATAAAACACTTAAGTCAATAGACAGAAGCTATAGCATATTACCTCATCCTGGACATGATTTATTGCAGATAGAAATCAACAAGAAACTGAATTACTTTGAACGTTTTACTACTGACATTAAAATTCCAGATTTGGATACCTGCACACCTTAGAACGGCTCTGAAAACCACTTCCTGCAGACATAGAACACAGATCTATAACTGCATTCAACTCCACCAGCCTCCAAAGAAACAGTGATCATTTTCAAAATGACCGGTTCCCAGCTCCTGGCCATCCATCTGACTGGGCTTTGAAACCTATGCAGTCTCACCTGATGGTCAGTTACCCTCATTCACAGCCAGTTCCCATTATGTTCCAAACAAGTGCTAACTCACACTAAGACCTGATCCCAACAAATCTTGCAATTTTACAATATTTTTGGCTTTCACGATCACCTTTGGCTGAGGTTTATCTCAGATTCTTCCTCTCAATGGAAGTCACCGAAGAATTAACTGGCTGCAAACGCACCACGCTGTTTAGCAATTATGTATTTGAGATGTTGGAAGGGGTCAAGGTGCACTCACGNGTCCTGTGCTAGGGATAGGTCTCTGATTAGCTTGTCATCTGCTCGGAAGAAGATGTAGGCTGATTCTCTCATACAGTGGAGCAGGCCAGCTGTTAGCTGCCTGTCAAGCCCTCAAGTGGACAAGAAGTCCAGGAGCAAAAATGTCATTCCTTTGATCTGGCAAGGAGCAGCTGCTGATTTATAGAGTGGGACTTTGTTCTTCCGCTCTATTTTACTTTCTTTCCTAAGGCAGAACCACAAAATCCAGGAGAAAAAAAAAGTGCCGTTCCCAGCAACATCAACAAGCCCTGACATCTACAACAGGGTTTTCTTGGCCCTAACAAAGCTCTCAGGCATCTCCTTTGACGCTCACCTTTCCCCTCCCCTTCCCCCCACCTCCATCACTTTTTTTTTGCAAGCGGTAGTTATTGTTTAATTCAGCTTCTGTAAATGGAATGGACTGTGGCCAGCAAGCCTGGGGCATAAACACACCTGTATGAAAGAAGGCTTATTGTAGCAACCCTCTACAAGCAAGCTCACATGAACCACACGTTCCCGGGTTCAGAAAGAATGTTCCATTTTTTCTGACAGCAAATTTTACCCCAAGTGAGTTTCTATTTTTGGTGTCACCAACCTGTGATGACCACATTTGAACCTTTCCCTCTTTGATGGCATTACACTCTTTCAATCAAAGAGAAAAAAAAAAGGATTTGCTTTTTTTTTTATCTGAGAGCAAACAGATCCATCAAAAATTGTTTATCCACTGTCTATAATATCAGTCATTGAAAGCTGACTTAATGTCCAGAAAGGCTTTAGCAAATGCAATATCAGAGATGCCATAATGGTGATTTCATTACTACTGATTTATAATGACATGCATTTCCTTGAGTAATCTATAAGGGGAAAAAATCAACAACAAAATCTACACAAGTCATGTGCATTTTCTTGCTAAGAACTGAACTGGTCGCAAATGTCTGATTTTGTTTGCTACAGTAATCCCTGTCCAGTCGGAAGTGCCCATCAACTGAGTGGGACATGGAATAGCAGCATTGGGAAGCCATCACGACCGTGTCAGTTGTGTGACAGTGAGAAGTAAGCAGCCCTTTGGGCACCCACACGTGTATGTGTGTGAGGGTGCGTGCACACTGTGCCTGCACATGTGTGCGGCAATAAACTTTGCCAGGNACAAATTCATTAACACCTCGACAGATTTTTCTGTGCTGCTCCAGAGGAAGGTGAAAAACAATACAGGTAGACATTTATTTTTGTTAAGTCTAGGCCATTTGTGCCCATTCCTGCAAAGGTNGAAGGGGCTGTTACTAACATGGGGAGGAGAAAGAGCTTGTCTGCCTTCAGTCAGGCCCGGCTCTAGTGCCCCTCTTCTCACTCCTTTCTTGTGTTCAGAGGGAATGGGGATTTATTTAGCTTGATTCCTGGCTTTATCCTTTGGCCAATCAAAATGCACTGAGCACTAGCTTTCTCCTCCATGTTCATTTTTATTCAGCAGCTGTGTCCTCCAGGGGTGTGTGTGTCCCAGTAATTGGCTTTGTGGGTGGGGAGTTGAAAACAGGCCTTACACTGTACTTGCTCATCTCTTTTCAATCCTGAAACAATTATTAGGAATAATTTCAAGGATCATAAAAATCTGTACATGTGTCACCATTGATAAGCTGTCCACATTCTGCAGTTGTCTCAAACCAAATTTAATGACATATGGATGACGTATGTAAATATATCTAAGCATTTGAAAATGCAAATCATGCCTTTTGATATTTCTGTTNTTCATATACACATAAACAAACTGAAAAAAGTCACCATTTGAGAACGCACAAGTTATTATAAATAAACAGCCTATATCCAGTAAGTTAGTGCAATGATATCAACTAAAGACGAAGAGAGATTGGTCACCGGGCATGGCAGTGCACAGATAACTATAATTCAAGCACTGGAGAAGCGGAAGCAGGGCAGAAAATTCCAAACCATCTGGGTTACATAGTGAGCGCAAGGCTAGCAAGAGGCAGCAGAGCAAGGGGACAACTAAGATCTAGAGGTATAGAACACCCAGCACCCCGTAGCAGCTCATAATTGTCTGTAAGTCCAAGATCTGACACCCTCACACAGACACACATGTAGGCAAAACACCAATGCGAATAAAGTAAAAATAAATAAATTATCAAAAAAAGAGAAAACTTGCAGAGTGCTTGTTTTGCATTTGCAAGGCCTTACTCTCCAGCACCAGAAGAAAACACAAAAAGTTANGAAACTCTTGGAAGGGAGGAGTTGAACCAGTTTGAAAGAGAATCTAAAAACAAAATCAAACAAATGGAAGGGAAGAAAATAAAGAGCTTCTTGAAGGTACCAACTCCACCAGGACTGCACCAGGGCTGACTTTGTTTGCAAGTGGGGAGGATAATTGAACTGAGATTGGCTGACAGTTTCTTCTGGTTTCTGGGGGAACCTGGTGGCAATCCACAGGCAAGCTGCATGGGGCTCTTCAGAGATAAATTGAATCTCTGAAATTCTTGAGTACGGAAATGAGACAGTGAAGCCTCTTGAGGAAGGCCTTTTCCAACAGCCANGTAGAGGCTGAGCTGAACTGGATTGATGAGAACGGAGCAGCTGAGGCGGCTCAACACCCTTGGGCAATGCAGGGAGAAAGAGGAGATGAGATGGACTCCAACAAGGTGCTAGCAGTGAAAATGGCGAGCGTTTGACTTTTAGAGTGACTTCTGCATTGAGCTTTGCTGGGCGGAAGGTAAAGGCACTGGGATGGGGAATCTGAGAAGCCACGTTTGCTATGTCGTGGTGCACANGTGATCAAAACCAGCCATTTGCTTTTTAAATTCCTCCTTATTGTAGTAGAGCGAGGCACAGTGGGTTTCTAGGTGAGTTGGCAGTGGAACTCTAGAGCCGAAAAGTTAGGAGGCCACTCAAGACAAGGACAAAAGAAGCGTGAACCCTGAGAACAAGAGACTACTTCAAAATCGTCTCTCCTCTTCAGATTTATTAAACTAGGGCTATTCTAGATCTCAAGCAGTAAGCTTAAAAAACTGTTTGGCTACCTCTGAAAACACTCTACCTTTTTTTTCATGTACCTCAAGATTTTACAAAGTCCTTCATCTGATCCTGTTTGTCAGTCAACTGTAAATAAAAGCCTACAGACAATGGGCTTATTTCTAGGAGGTCTAGTTTGCTCATTTTGAGTTCTGAGATGATCTGTGTGAGCAGATTTAGAAGCTGATGACAATTACATGCATGCATATAAGTCACACGTGCTGTGACACAAGTTGTATTGCCTTACACTTAGCCTGAGTCATTCTAGTAATGGCATTCATCAGAGGTTTTAAATAAAGTTTACACACACACACACACACACACACACACACACTGGATTTTAAAGCAAATGCATAAGATAATCAAGGGCAGGTTTTCTCTAGGTGGTGACAAGTAATTTGGAAGAGAATTGATGGGACCGAGTGTTACATTTAAAAGGGACTCCATTAAGTGTGATGGTGTCCAAATTGTGTCCTCACGAACCATATTTTTCTTTTTAAATGGGCTTTTAAGGTGAAAGACACAGCACTTCAGCATACTCTAGGTGTGGAGACAAATGGTTCACAAGTCTCTATTCTTCAACTCAGGCCAAATCACCCCAGGCCCTGTGATCTAAAGCACTCGGAGGGAGGGTGCTATGCATGTGAATGTCCTCACCAGAGTTTTCATTTGCTTCTGGGGCTCCTTTTTCTGGAGCAGCAGGGGATGTTTCAGAAGACCAGATCGGCACGCCAGAAGCATTTGGAGGGACTCAGCTCTTATCCCCTTTTCCTTTCTCCTGCTGGCTTAAAAGAAAGGATTTTGCTGAGGACACCTTCGAAAGGTGGCAACATTCTTGGGCCTTTTATCAATACCACTTCTTTCTTTACACTGTAACTTGGTCTCTTGTTTGGGAGGCTGAGATTTTAGCACTTCTAAAGGGAACCATAAGTGAGAAATCTCCCAGGTGTTAAACTTTAGAGTGGCTTCAGCCCAAAATAAGGGGGGTGGGTGACAAGAGTAAAACACAGAAAGTCAAGTGCTATTATGGAAAAGATCCATCAAATAAAGCATCGTAAATATGCATACAAGTGACATTCCTCCTATTTAAACTCAGGGCTATCTAACCAGTTTATACTCTCATCAAGCTGTCCATGGGGTTAAAAATCAAAGATTTAAAACAAAACAAACAAACAAAAAAACTACTAGTTACTTTCAACAAACTCCATACAACCAAAAATAATCTTTAAAATATTATAAAACATAACTCTATCCAGAAGCAGAAAATTCTGTTCACAGACATATGCCTTAATGTCCTCATATCCATGATGTTCAAA
>LZPO01076049.1:33808-53284 GCA_001675575.1 Neotoma lepida | reverse complement strand
AAAACCCAACGAAGTGGATGGTGTTAGTTGCCATTTTCTGGCCAGTGAAATTGAAAGTTCACAAAATCCAATACTGTGGCTCAGTTTTCACAGTCAGTGGCTAAAGTGGGCTCTGGTGCACTTACATACACAAGGTTGAGGTCTAGGAAACCAGGAGTTACAGCGGCCATTCTTCCTTTAGCATTGCCAGGCAGGTGGGACAATGGAGCTACTTTTTACACCAACAATGTAGCTCAGGGCCTTGGTAAGACTCCCCTTCTAAGAAAGTTTTAGACTACAAATGTTGTCATATCTAAATGTATAAGCCAATGGATACTAAAGTAAAGTCTAGAAGAAACAGAAAGAGCATATAATTCTATAGTAGTTTAGAATTTCAAAATCTTTAAAGAAATTAGCATAGGGGTGTGGTTCAGCTTGGAGAGAAATAAATAACCATAAAATCTGCCTTCCATTCTGAACCTGAGCCACCAGCTACAAGCTAACGTTCTTGTTATTTAGTTCTAGTGTTATATGAGAATTCTGGTTTCGAAATGTGAATTATCTCTATTGATTTGGCCTGTGTATCAGGGTGCAAAATTTCAGAGNATAATTTTGTATTAGAAATTCAGGCTTCTTTTTTGTTTGTTTATTTGTTTGAGACATGGTTTCTCTGTGTAGAGCAGGCTGGCCTCAAAACTCACAGAGATTCGCCTGCCTCTGCCTCCCAAGTGCTGGGATTAAAGGTGTGTACCACCACAGCCTGGCTGAAATTCAGGTAGGCTTCTTAAATTTTTCCACAAAGAAAAACTGTTATCACCAATCTTATTTTAGGTAAAACGTCATGTAGGAGGCACCAAATCATTTTCACACTGATAATGGCTTGAAAGAGTTTCAGGTCAGTGAAAGGGGGGAGCAGAGACCACAAGACACAACCTGACTGTGAGCAGGTACAGGCAGCAGAGTCCCTTACAAGGGGGGATTTCGGCGTGGTGGCGTCTCTCTGCCTNCCTCATCACTANGGCACCTATCATGAGTCCCATTATCACGATGTTCGTGGTACACTCTCCTTCAGATGCTCTTGATCCCTCTGCTTCATTTCCTCTCCCTTATTAATAGTCTTTGATTGCTCAGAGAAATNCTAGAAGGCACAACACTCGATCCCTTTGAACAAATATTTATTCAGTGTCTGCTGCCTCCTTGGCAGTTCACTCAGGTCTTCTTAGGGAAGCACATAAAAGAAGAGCTTGTATGAGAAGCCACACTTGCAAAGTGAAAGAAAACCACTAACTTTGAGATTAATTTCTTGTCTTCTATAAGCATAGCTGGAAATACAGGTTGGGCTGACCCATCCATCAGAGAGTTGTGTGATGAGAGAAAGAGACAGGAAAAGCACAGGTTTGGAAATGTGGATTTGAACTCCACTGATGCCACTTATTGTCCTGTTGGGGACAAACTCTTTAACTTTTAGGTGTCTAAATCACTTCAGTTGCAAAATGAGAATTACGAGAACTGCTTCAAAGCTTTGACCTGAGGATGGATTGTGAAGGCCAATCTGCACTACAAAGCATCGCACCATCACCTGAGAGTTACAAGGCAACATTTGAACCATCCTGTAAAGACGGTCATTGCTTTATGGTCCTCTAGACGCTTAGTCTCAGAAAGCCTGGAGTTTAGCAGTGAAGAGACTGCATACATAGCACAGGACAACAGTTCCAATGTTCCAAGAGTTCCAGTGCGAATGCAGAGAGGGTGGAGATAGCATGCATGAGAAGGGAAGGGTGGAGGGAACCTTTGGGGTCTTGAACCTTGAAGGATTCTCATAGCAGGAAATAGGAAGCATAGGAGGGAAGAGATCTCAAACTGAGGAGACCTCTTGATGCACAGGTCACACAGAGCTCTTGGCTTTCATGCTTAGTAGGAAAGTTNCTGGTTGAAGCCGGGAGGGAAATGTAAACACTCCTACAGCTTCTTAGCTTTGACTTTGTGACTTCTTGGATTCACCATTCCTCAGCTGCAGATGGNAGATGGTACCTAGTTCATACATACACTTATTGTAAGGATTTCATATTTAGTCAAGTAATTGGAGCATATTTGAAAGATTATAAAGTTTGATGAATTTTTTTTAAAGCTTGGAAGGGTGAATAGGAGAGTCTCCAATTGCTGAAAGAATTGTGAGTAGTGGCCTGGCTCTGAGTATAGTGACCCATTCATGGCACTTAGTTCTGCTGCCACTGGAACACTGGAGAGTANGTGTCAGAATTCATTCCGCTCAGCCAATGGCTTTTGGCTTCACATAACACAGAATATATTTGTGTTATTTGTTTTCATTTCATATTTTATCTACAGTGTCCCACTGGAACAGAGGGACTAGACTGTCATTGGAAAGTAGTAAGTGAGACACCTGAATTTAAGGGCCTTTTGTTCAGTTCTGTCTTTCCAGGTATTGTTTTTCTTCCCACACTGGCATGGATAGACATAAATACAGTGAGTGGACCTTTATTTACAGCTCATAAATTATTTATCCAAATGTTTAGGCATATGAGATTAACATAGCTATTCTATTCTTGTTCTTTTAATTATTTTGGATTGAAACATGGATATCAGTGCTTGTAAGCAAACACAAAGGTTGGAGGTTAACATTTAAGAAAAACTCAGAACCCTGTACTATTCTTCAGTAACCGCTTATTGCTATTTTTTAATCCTCAGAAATCTTGGAAGGGCAAAAGTGAAAAATGATGCAGCAGTTATTTTGCTGACTAATAAAAATAAGACTGAGAAAACACCTGAGCACATGTGGGGTGCTGACTCTAAACATGGACCACNGATTTGGAAGAACAGACCCCATGCTCTCTTTGGCAGAAGAAAATCACTCATTCCCCCATTTTCTTCAAGTGTAGAGAGTAGAACAATAAACTTGATTTGGGATGAGAGGCAAAGCTCTCTGAATTGCCTGCATTCTTGGGTGAAAAAAAAAATGGAGATAGTTAGACCAAATCCTTAATTTTATGAAGGAGAAGCTCTGATAGAAGTCACACAGAGGGTACTCTTTTCTTTTTTTCTGTTTAGGATGGAACTGGCCAACCTGACACCTATGAGTNAAAAGGTGGGTAGGAGTGAGCATGGCAGGTAGGGGTGGATAGGGGTAGGTAGGGGTACGTAGGTAACAGAAGATCTTAAAGGAACCAGAAGGGTCATTGAGACACCTCTGCCTACTCTTAGTCCTGAAGAGCCAAATCAGTTTTTATAAACTCTTCATTCATCAGTCAAAAATGATACATAAAGCTCTCTAAAACAAGCTGGGCAGTGGTGGTGCACATCTTTAATCCCAGCACTGGGGAGGCAGAAGCTGGCAGATCTGAGTCCAAGGCCAACCTGGTCTACAGAGTGAGTTCCAGGACAGCCAGGGCTACACAGAGAAACCCTGTCTTGAAAAACCAAACCAAACCAAACCAAACCAAACCAAACCAAAATAAAAACAACAAACCAGCTCTCCTAAAGTGTTCCTCCTACTGAATAACATTGCAGAAGCACCTTGGATAAATTTCTGATGAGGGGTTTGCCACCACAGCGGGTATCAACAAAGAACACATTCTGCGATACTTGTGAAATAACTCAGAGTGCCTAGAGGAAATCTACAGAGCCCTGTGGATCACATCTACCACAAGACCGAAAGCAGCATGGGAAAGACCATAAGAAAGGAGCCATTCCAACAGAGCATGAGAGCAAGTGTGTATTCCAGATAAGTGACACTCACTCAGATTGCTCTAGAGGTCATTAACTACAACAAGACTCTCTTTCCTTGGTACTGTGTACCATTTTGTGATTTGGTATAATGTGAAGAAATTGATGGTTATATCACTGCCAAAGAAAAGAATCAATAAGTCTTTTAGTTTCTTGCTTTAACTTAAGTAATAGAAGATTGCTTTCTGCCTCTGTGTCTTGGTTGTTCTCCACTTTTTGGTTCAAAGTAGAAAGAGATCTGGATGCCTCTACCTTTTGGGTGGTTTCCACAGCCTATGCCTCAACACCATTCAGCAAAAACTCCACACTTACCACATGGTGTGGACACTGCCAACCCAGTGTTCTCTCAGCACTGCTGAGGAAACTGAAATCTGAATGGCCCTGCCAGAAAACAAACCAATAGACAACACTATAATGACAGAGACAAACACAGTGCTGCCTGAGAAGCCTGAGGTGCTACAGACATCTAAAGACAGAGAAATGGGANTTGATAAACAGATTGAGCTTGCCCTGGAGAGTGGGAGCTTAGCTGTGGGGGAACCCTCCCTCAAAGATGGAGAGTCCTGGGTTGTCTAAAGAGCTTTCATCACCACCAGTGTGGGCTGGCAGAGAAAAGAAGATGTTTCAATAACATTTTGACTGAGGAATACCTCTTTCATTTGGTAAGCTTGCCTCTGCTGTCTTAAAAAACAGGAGGGAGCGATCACTTTCTGTAGGATGATGGACCATCTGGGTAAGGAGCCTGAAGTGGTGGCAGGGACACCAGGAAAGGGTTAGCTCTGGTCAGATAGAAACAATTCACCAAGCCCNAAAGATCTGGCATTTCTTCATTTGTGAGGAGGGAATAATGACTTAAGCCCTGTTTGCTTCACAGGGTGGATGTGAGAACCAAATGAGACAGNATATAAAAAAAGTGCCTGGCAACTGTAAATGATTATGAGGTATAAANTGATGTGGAGAAGAGGTTCTGCAGTCCAGAATCAAAAGCGATTTTCCCCACCACCTCGTTCTGTATTTTAACTCACAACATCCATTTTTTTGTATGAAGAGTTTTACGGAAATTCATTTAAAAGAGTAAAAACAAAACAAAATTCTAAGANGGGTTGGGAGCTGGAATTGTCTCCCCCATGTAATAGGAATTTTCTATACAAGGTTTTAAACGATGTAGGTCAGGGCTGGGGTGGAGATCAGTTGCAAGAGACCTTGCCTAGCACACGGGAAGCCCTGGGTTCCCAATCCATGGCACTACATATATTGGGTTTAGTAGCATCTGGGAGGTAAGGAGGTGGATCAGAGGTTCAAGGTTACCCTCCACTAAATGGGGAGTTTGAGGCTAGCCTGGATACATGAAACCCNGTCTCAAAAATAAAAAGATTAAAAAAAAAATCTGACTGAGCTAGAAATCCTTAATATAATAGGAAGTTATGGAAGTTCTCTAGAAATAAACAACAAAAACATACCCATAAGTTTCAATTGTTCTTACGTATTGGCAATATTCTTAGCAAATATGTCACAATTCTATCTGCTGACACACAAAGAAACATGCTGTCCACATAATACAAGATGCACTCACCTAAGTGATAAGAGGTACTTGCAAGTATCTCCATTGTATAGTGAACCAAGGAGGAAGCAGTGATGGACTAGCAGTGTGTCAACAGCCCATTTTTTTCTAAATTCTGAACTACTTTTTTCTTTCTAATAGTATCATCCTAACCTAATGGTTTTCTTTTTTATCTTCTCACTATATATATTCATTCTGCTAGGAAAACATGACTTAATCAATGTGTGGATTTGATTCCAGGCTACAGAATGCAGGCTTCTAAATAACTACTTTATGGCCACCATATATTCTCAAGGAAAGGCAGAGCTGTCCCCACCCTCCATGATCCAAGCAGTGTGATGTTCTCCAATCATACACTCTTAGCTGAATGAACATGGCTTCAAAGGCATTAGCTCAGTAATGGTCATTACACACACTAGTGGTAGATCACCACTGGAGGGAGGGNTCTCTTAGATGCCCCAGAAGCATGTGAATATAGACCATGTGCTCTGAGAAGAAAGAAGAAAGCACAACACACCTGGGAGCCAGTGTCTTCCACTGAGTCTGGTCAGCTTTCCCTATCACTGTTGAAATCCCATCCCGGATCCCCCCATACATGCTAGCTGAAGTACTTCTTTCACTTGGACACACTCAAAAGGGAAACACANACACTCATTTGAAATAGCTGGCTGCACCAGGCGACTTCCCTCTGCGCAGGTTTGGCTGAAGCATCTGTGGAACAGGAGCTGCAGAGAGTGCAGCGCAACATAAGCAAGGAGAAAAACCTCTCCAGCCTCTTCAGTTACTCAGAAATGGGGAAAGGAGCATCGTTTTCAAAGGAACAAATGCTGCACAAGACGTGCTCTTTAAATCCTTTTGAAGGTTCTGTGACCTGGGACNGTATCTGCAGTATCAGCAGGAGAAAGCTCTTTCCAGAACAAATGCCCATGTTTTATGTGTACTGTATTTGCTAATCATTACTTCATAAGCAAGAGTAGATATACAGAGGGGCTATAAATAATGGCGGGAATGTACAAGTGAATTGATCTGTCTGGCTATCTAGTAATACTCCTGGCACAAGACCAGTCTTGAATGGCTGCCAACTACCACAGAGCCAGCCAGTGATTTGTCTGGGGGTCCTGCCCTGTCAGGCAGAAAACGGTCTTAAAGCTGAACCGCCACCACCATGCTCATGCTGAGACCATGGCCCTGAGCATTTCTGCCCAACTCCTAAAATCACTTAAGAAATCATTGGCAGAGAAAGTAAAGGAGACAACAGGACCGAACCAAATCTAAAGATAAAAAAAACACCTTAATAATACCCACAAACCAAGTCACAAGGAAAACTGGGCAAACTGGAGTGTAGCCCTAGAGCTTTCGACAGTCAAATACTCAGCCATGACACAGTGTGATCCTATGTTCCACACTTGAACTTGTCTAGTCGTGGTCCCAGGCCATGGAGCTNTTGGGCCCTTTGTGTGGAAGAAGGCCATATACGGTCCTGGACATTTCAGTATCAAAGCCAGGACACAACCTCAAATAGATGAGGGTCCCTGATGAGGAATGGTTACAGCTCAACAGCACGTCTAACAACTGGAGTGCATCTTTTATTTTTATTCTGGGAATTGAACCCAGGACCTTATACATGTGAGCCAATGACATGTACCTCCCACCCTCTTCTTAGGCTTTATTTTGAGACAGAGCCTCACCAAGTTGCCCAGACTGGTCTATAGGCCTGTCTGGCCTCAAATTTATGATCCTCCTGCCTCAGTCTCTCTTGTGTAGCTAGGATTTGAGGCCTGTGTACACAATGCCCAGCTCAGAACCTATTCTGAAAAATCTCCTTTGCAAATGGAGATACAATTATGGGTTGGTCACCATATTGAATTTCCACACAGGCTCCTTCACCCCTGCTCCTTCCTGGAGTAACTGCGTCTGTTCTTCGGGCTGGTGACATCAACTACTCATTCTTTTATGTAGACACAGTCAGGCAGCGTGGGCAGTATGATCACCTTGGGGTGCCTTGCAGGGATGTAGCAGCATGCCTGCCTGGCACTGTTTCTTGTATCCCACAAGGCTGCCTCCCAAATTCTTTGTAAGGACAGCCAGGGCTCAGAAAAAATAGCAAAAAAGAAAAAAATGGAAAGGAATAGNAAGATATAAAGAAAAGCAAGGAAAGGGCAAAAAGAGGGGAAGAAGGTCCATCACAGTGTGAGCTCAATTCCTGCCATGTCAGGGGCACTTGATTCATGGGCCTCTGGCCCATCAGGGCTCCGCCTTAGTGTTTATTACACATTTACAATGTCCTTAGGAAGACTTGCAGTAACAGAGGAGGCTGGCTGGAGCGAGGGGTGCATCCCATGAATCAAAAGTTGCTAATTATCTAAGGATTGGCAAGTGGAGTTTCCCCCAAAGTGGTGCATGTTTACAGCTCAGACACTACAGAAGAAGGATGAGGCGGCTACTTTGTTTAGAATTTTTTTCAAAAAAATTTTTTATTGAATTTCATAAATATCAACCAAATTCAAACAAAACTGATTTAGATTTCACCTCATCACTTAAAATATATTTTGTCGAGTACAGTCTGTGCAGTAATCCTCTGCTATACTTTAATTTGGTTTTAATTTTATAGGCCCTGTTTTAACTGCATATTTCTAGACCTTTATTTCTCTCACAGCTCTTAGCAAAATGGTAGCTCATAAACACAAGCTCTGCTGTATAGACTTTGCATTTCATCCCAAAGTATTTCCTTTTTTATAGCCGTGGTCTTTCTAGCCTAGTGCTGCGAGCCTGGGTCACAAATCTCTCTGCTATTCCAGTGTGTGACATCTTCCCTCGTTTGCCGCTGCTCATTAACAAACAATACTGCTGTGAAATTGGTTTAATGACAAAGTAATAAAATTGCTATTCTGCTCACAGATTGCCTGAGGCACTTTGAGCTCCTACAAGGCTTACTGTGGGTGCCAAGATACATTAAGCTGCTTATTCGTAAAAACGGCATCATGCGTTTTTTCACAGGTTTTTCCCTTTCCTCTGCAGCTCTGCTTCTTTTTATCTTCAAATAAAAAGATATATTTGCTTATGTTCTTCCAGGCTGTCAAATTTTTACTTGCATGCATATTTCTGGAAAATGAAAGTATATTTCATTTCATTTTTTTTCCCTGAAAGGTCACTCTGTCCCTCCTACAAGGTTGTCCCTGGACTGAACACTCACCACACACAACATTAAAGAAGACTGATTTTCGCACATTACGGAAGTGGGAGCCAGGGTCGTTTTGAACCTATTTTGGGAGAGCAAGGGAATGAAACTATTTATGGAATGATTTCTTTTTTCTTACCTTCTTTCAAAAAAAAGCAAGGTTGAGAGAATCCTCACAATCCCTCTCTTCATATTGAAACTGAAATTTTTACATGAAAACAATTCACACAACTCTGGTAGTGACTACTCACATTAATATTTTATGAATAATAAAATATGTCTGCATTAAAGCAAAAATCTTCTGCAGGCACCTGTTTTCCATAATGAATTACATGTTCTGGGAAAGCCGCCTTTTTCCATTTGTCTAATGCCCATCCTGACCTGAAGATTTACTGCTCCAAGACAATGGGGGAAATAACCCAATTGCGGTTTGACAGGTGGGCAGGTCTTGATAATTATGGCCAGACATCTTAACGCCGTGCAACTGATGTAAATAAACATCTAAAGTACAGATCAATATTGCTTTCCTACTTTTGCATTTTGAACAACACATGCTAGCAATTTACATCCTTTCTCTCTTTCTGGCTGATTGGAAAGGCTGCATTAATTTAAACACATTGCATGCGTGCACACACTCCACATATTTCATTTAAAAGTATTCAATACACCCCAACAGCCAGGACTGTACTTTATAATCACATTACAGTCACCTGCTGGTATATTTCTATTAATTATGTAAACTGATATCTTGAGAGCTTAAAAACACACACACACACACACAGAGGCACACACACAGAGACACACACACACAGAGACACACACACACATACACACACACACTAAGCATTGGAATTGGCCATTTGAATACTTGCAATACCTGGATGATAAATGAAAAGAAATGCAAACCAGATTGGCAAAGATATGAGCTGTCAGGCTTTTGGGCATCTTTTCTCCCTCTCTAGGCACTTGGTATTCTTTACAGTTTCATGAACTGTAGGTGCTTTCTCTTCTACATGCATCTGACCTCATAAATCTCAGGAACTAGAGATTTTATTACAGCAGCCCAAAGATTTGCAAGGCCTGCCAATCCTGTGGAGAGTGCCTCCCCCCAGCATGAAGGGCCTGATGAGGTATGAGGGACTCTGACGCACAGAGGCATTGAAACCAGAGGCACAGGAATACATGTGGGGAACAAGGGGGACTGTTTCAAAAGACAAGCTCAGAGGGAGCTGGGAAGGGAACCTGGGACGGAGGCAAGAGTGGGCAGGTGAAAAATAAGAAAGGGGATCCAGCTGGGAAAGGAGACAGGAACTATGCCCAAGATGGGATTAACACAAAATGCTAGACGCAGGTCATGTATTCTAATTTCTAGACCATATCAGTTTTGTGAGCAGTGCTGGAGATGAACCTAGGACCTAGCATATGGTAGGCAAGTGCTGTACCACTGAGCTGTACCCTCTGCCCTTGTTAATCTTTTGAGATACTATGTACTATTTCAAGAACCCAGAATGAGCCCATCAGATTTGCCACTTCTCTCACAGTATCTTGATGCCCACAGCACCTTTTGTCTTTTCAAAAACAAAATTAAGAAATGTGCTGATGAGAAGGATGAAGGGTCTTGTTCCAAGTATTTTAAGAAACAATGTCTCTCACAGTATCTTGATGCCCACAGCACCTTTTGTCTTTTCAAAAACAAAATTAAGAAATGTGCTGATGAGAAGGATGAAGGGTCTTGTTCCAAGTATTTTAAGAAACAATGGACTATGTCGGACCTGCCTAAGTTAGGGGTATCATGTTAACTCAATTCTCTAAAAGCAATACCTGTTGTTTATTTATTTATTTCTTTATTCCTCCATTCATTTATATATGTTAGAATGCCTGTAAAAAGCCATGCTCCCTGTACTTAAAAGCCCACAGCATACCCTGCTGCCTCAGTGGCACATGTTATAAAACTCAGGTATTTAATTTTAATTGTTTGATAAGTAACATAGCCAAATAAAGGCTTAGAGAAAGGGAAAAAAACAGAACTATAATGAAAGGACTGCTGGAAATATATTTAGAACTAGCCAGGATTTATTTATTTAATTTCTCTCTTCTGTTTCTTTAGCCTCAAACTCACTGTGGAGACCAAGCTGGCCTGGGGCTCACAGAGATCCCCCTGCCTCTGCTGTGACTGTGAGTGCCTATCTATGTACTGTTTTTTTTTTTTTTAAAGTACTTTGCCATAATGCTCATCATTTTCATTAGAAGCTACAGAGCACTCAAACTATCAGTGACAGTTCTTGTCATTATTTTCCGAGTTTGATAAACACCTCTGTGAAGATGATTCATTATCAGGAGCACTACAGAGCTTGTGAAANGTGAAAAGCAAACATAACAGTGAGAGACTACTCTCGGAAGGGATGGGAAATTCCTGAAAGTCACTCAGCACCACCCGCTAAATAATGATAACTACTAATCTTTCACTATATAGAGAAAGATCCAGAAGGGTTTTCTAGGAATAGAAAGAGAACAGAAACAATGATNTAAAACAATAGTAACAAGAGTTGTTTTTCTGCATTCCCTGCCAAGGACTGGCATTCGCCCTTAATCATGCCTGAACCAAGGCATTATCTCATGACAGATGTGGAAACTGGGGCTCCCAGGTACAGGTCTATGAAAACAAACAGTTCATACCAATGAAAGAGCAGATGAAGAAACCTCTGAGCTTAGCACTTGACCTACATGGGTCCCATTCTTTTCTGCCTCTGGATTTCACTGGATTGACTCAATGGGATGAGGGAGAGAGGGAAAGATCAGAAAAGGGTACAGGTAGAGCTCTTTAGAAAGAACTGGGATTATTATGGTGTAAGGAGTATGAACTTCCTAGTAGATCCAATTGCCCCCTCATTTTTCGTTTTATTCTCTCCCCTAATATCATACAAGGAAGGTACATTTCTAGATATTTGACGAAAAACTTTAGAAAGGCATTGTGTAGGTTGTTGTGGTTATGTAAGGGTTCGATNATTCTCCTGAAAAGGAAAATATATCCAAATTTTAAACAGTTGATGTAAGGACTCTGTACCTTTGACATTTCCATTTGATTCTGAATTGGAAGCTCCAAGAGAGCAGCAGGTATCACACTTCTGACTGGACTAGATCTAGCCTGGTTCCTAGCATCATGTTTGGTGACTGCAACAGCAGGTGCTCCATAACCTTTTGTGGACAGACTGGCAGGTGGTTTTGGAAACAGTTGCAAACCAAACTTCCATTTTAATTGATAGTCAATTTGGACTTAATAAATATATACACATGGATGGCAGAAGTGACAACTCAGCAGAATTGTGACTGTCCAGGGGAAGCTACTTGAGGATGCAAATTCATCTATAGACAAGAAGTCATGGAGATAAGTTGAGCTGATTTCACATCGAATTATTTTAGAAAACANTAGAGATATCCAGGAATAAAAAGGAGCCACCTGGTACCAAAGAGTCCCCAATGCTAGTGGAGGTCACCTAGGCCACAAAATCTGCCCTGTTAAGTACACCAGACTGCAAGCTAGCTAATAAAGTACAAATGCATATGCTTAAAGACCCTCTTTGGTCTGGTAGTACAAATCAACTCTACAGCACTCGTCTGGTACTAGTGAGGCCAGGGTTCAATTCCTGGCACCATACAAGCCCCCAGAGTATTCGCTTTACATATTACCATTCATCTCTCATTCTCATGTTCCTGGTATCTAGNTTTTTTTTAGTTCATTTTGTTCTGAGGTTATATTTAGCATATTTAAAAGAATCTCCTCAAAATAACTTTCACTTTATTCTGTAGAAATAGAAATCATGAAAAATTTGCTAAAGTATTAAGGTTGTTAAGGATGAAGGCAGAAATAGATGCAATCAGGTCATTGACTTCAAATGTAAATATTTATGCAATGTGCAGGTATGTTCATCATGGTCATGGACGTCTTTCTATAAGTGAAAACATAGCTATGTTATCTACTGCATTTTGTAGCATTCAAAGTGAAATTAGATCCTTTTTAAATTTTTTATTTTATTATTTTATGTGTATGGGTGTTTTGCCTGCATGAATGTCTATGTATCATATATGTGCCTGGTACCCAGGGAGTCCAGAAGAAGGCATTTGATCCCCAGGAGCTGGAGCTACAGATGGTTGTTAGCTACTGTATGGGTGCTGGGAATTGAATACAGGTCCTCTGGAAGCGCAAACAGCAAGTGCTCTAAACCTCTGAGCCACCTCTCCAGTCCCCAGATCCTTTTATTGCTTTGACTATCTAGTTTCCACCACTCACCTGAAGTATCTTTCTGGTGACACTGTGCATCAAACTGCAGTGGTTAAGTGGCTTCCTTCACACTCCAGGCTCCACATCTGTTTCCAGATTGGTTCAGCCATTCTTAATGGCTAGGTTTGAAAACATTTCCAGGAGTTTTCCTTTCACTAGTTTTGATAGATTTCCCCAACTTCACTCCAATAAAGGGAGTATAACTCATCTTAAAGTAATTGTCTGTAAGTCTGGTTAGTCAATTGATTAAAATTTGTCATCAGCCCGAAGAAGAGAGCATGAAGAAAAGGCTTCCAAGCAGGAAACCTGATACATCATGGGGAAGACAAACAGGGAAGGCTTGAAATAAGTGTTTTATAGAGAACAGCAAAACATTGATGGTTTCTGGGTCCCGAGACTTCAAGAAAATAGAGTGAAGAATTCTGGTTAAAAAAAAAATTCTTCATGAACTATTTGAATNAGAGCACTGTGCTTTCTGTTACATCCTAAAAAAATATGAATTGGAATAAAGCAGAAGTTTGTTTAAAATAACAGCAGGCTGCACTTTATAATATAAATTAAATTTTAAAATGCTAATCCTTGCTTTCTAGAAGTCTGAAAGCTCTTCCATTTTGTGAAGCCCAGTGGCATCCAGTCACCCATTTGCAATGACAATGGCAGCCAGCAAAGTGCCCCAGAAACCAGAAAAATGCATTTAGGGTCGGGCCAGTGCATCACGGAACAGAATCAATCTTCCTAATTAACGGCAAATTAGCAATCCCAAAATGAGTGGGATCAACCTGTCTACTGTGGCCAAGAATCATGCTAAGTATAGAGTTTCCTCTAAGTGCCTCTAAATTACATTTACGCCCATATAAAGTAACGTTCTTTTAATCTAATACTACATTAGTGTCACTGTTCTTAAAGTTATTACACCATTTAAAATTTNTACAGATAGGTGGACTGATAAACAAATGAATAGGATGATCCTCAGATAACAAGACATTTCACCAAGCTGGGCTCTGAGGTGGTTACACATTATTGAAAGGGGTGTCCAAGAACTTGATTAGCATAAAACTCACCAAAGAAGAAGAGTTTATGTGGGATAGTGACATCCCTCAAGGCCTAACAGCTGTTTAGGCATGTACTTTACACACCTACACACACACATACACACACACACACACACATGCACACACAAATATATATATTAACACAGAGAGATAAGCATTAGCAAGACTCATCATTCAGGANAGGGTAATGATAACTAAAGGAGACCTAACAGCTAATGACAGAAATAGCATTTCACTAATACTGGTGTGTGTTTGGTGGTACTATGACCATGCAGGAACCCATTCAATATCTGTACTGAGACAGGCTTTGCTCAGAGCTGTTGAGCTGCATGGCTCTGAAGGTGCCAAGCACAGTGCTCATGGGTAGCCCCTGGAGTCGTATAGAAAATTCTGGCCTATGNGAGGCTCTGCACTAGACAGAACAATCCAAAAGGTACAGCTCATAATTTTTATGAATTTAAAAATCTAATAAAATGAGAACCATCTGTTGCCATTTTAAAAATTCAATTAATTTAAAATTCAACCACCAACAAAAGGAGGAATACTGATTATGGTCTTTTTTTAAGGTTAGTTAACATATTTCCATCAAACTTACTAGGAGTTTCTTTTGTGTGGTGGTGGTGGTGGCTGTTTGCTTTGTTCATTTGTTTTTGAGGTTTTTCAGTAGAAGCTCTGCAAAGGGGCGCTAAGAACAGAGACAAGACAGTGTGCTTGTTCCTGTACACATGTGTACATTCCTCTTGGTGCTGGGTTTCCTGGTTTCCTTACCTTCTCTAAAGAACCTACGACCCTGTAGAGGTTCTGAGCTGGTGTGTTAGGGTCCACNGCTAAATTAGGAAGGGCTTTTGGGAGTCTGTTGAAGATGCTCAGGAGACACAAGGTAAACGTAAAAAAACAAAAATAAAAAAAAATCCTACTCTTGCTAGTGAGAGATTACTCCACATCTNGTAATGTTTACTTTCAAAGATCAAATCTCTTTGAGGAACAAAGTAAGTGAATTTGAATTCTGTAGTTTCTCACAGTTAGGGCATTAGTTTGATATGAAACTTTTCTTTTTTNGGGGACAGGGTCTCATTATGTATCCCTGGCTGATCTGTACTTCTCTATGTAGACTAGGATAGCCTTGAGCTTACAGAGATCCACTTGTGTCTGGTTCCAGAAGGCTGGATTAAAAGCATGTACTACCATCCCACAAAGCTTGGTGCTGACATGAAACTCTTTCTGTACACTTCTTCACCTCTGCCAGCAAGGGGCCATGCAAGAACAGACCTAAGGATGCAGGTCTCAGTCAAGACATCCTGTCCTATTCTAGAGTGAGCCCTGAGGTCATTCTGACAGGCATCATTTGGTTTGCTTATGCAAGTTGAGGGGTAGCTTAAGCTCATTTGTGCATCTTTAGGAATCTGATCTCAGATCAAAACACCTCAGTCTTCCATTGGGGCTGTGGTCTAGGAAAAGATCCTAGAAAGTTAGTCTTTCTGAGGTCTCTACTAACAAGCAAACCNTATTCTGGAAAAAGATGGGTGGATGAATAGATAGATAGAGAGATATAAATAGATGATAGACATATGATAGATAAATGACAGGTAGGTAAATAGATAGATGATAGACAGATGACAGATAATATAGATAGATAGATAGATAGATAGATAGATAGATAGATAGATAGATAGATAGACAGACAGATAGATAGATGATGGATAGACAGATGATAGATAATTAGATAGATAGATAGATAGATAGATATAATGAGGTAGATGAGAGATACATGGGACATAGATGATTGATAGATAGATATTAGCTAGACAGACAGACACCAGAGAATTCTTTATTTCACCCAACAGTCATCTTCCTATTCTTACAGGACACAAAGAGATGTATTTTTGAAGTTGGCAGTTGAGAAAGAGGCAATCCTTTGAAAAAGTCCCACACAACAGTGCCTAGCATTCTTTCTACCATTTGTTAAGAATTTCTTTCAGGGCTCAGGTGAGGGTGGTTAGAGGTAGGAAAAAGTGAAGATCTTCAAATTTCCCCAGAAGTGATCAAAAGAGGATTCTACCATTATGACTCTAAGGTTTCACACTGGACTTGNGAGTCTTAAAGCTTTTGTTCAATTCTTATTTCCCAAAGCTCCTCAGAGGATCCCTTCAAACAGTGCCTCAGTTTACTCCTGGATACAGAAGAACTAAGAATAACAGACTCCTGAGGGTGTTAGGTAACTAATTATTGTTGGTTAAGTACCACCACAATCAGTGCCATGTAAGTGGCGACTACTATTAAATGACTGTCATTGTCACCTCTGTCCAAAGGCAATCCTCTGTCTAACATTTCTATTATTTTCAAACTTCCCCTTTTCAATGTTAATAAAATATTTTGCAGCGATGTGTATCACATAAATGCATTAGGGCAGAAACCTAACATTTTCTTTTAATTTTAACAATGTGCATACTATTGGTAACGAATATTGAAAGAAATACAATGTGTAAGTAGATTTTACACCACATTAGAGTTGTCCAATTTCTCATGTTTAAAATTTTTCTGCATGACTAGAGCCAGGGGGAAATACATGCCAGCATAATTATATGAACAGTTTGAAACTTAAACATGTTGCAGAGGAGAAGAGAACATGTCCACCCATTTGTTTTTCCCCCCTCCCTCCATAACAATTCCAAAGATAAGTCGTTTCTTTTCATAGAGTCAGGCTGAAGGCGCAAAGCTTTATATTCAAAAGAGGGAGGGGGTGGGGGTGGGCTTTTTTTTTTTAAGTACTGTGTAAATCAATACACACACAAAAAAATCTCAAGATGATAGTTTAATTAAAATGTGCACGAGGCAATTCATCAGCCTCTTCCCTTGGTGTACCGGCCTCTAGAATTTGCCTTCCGCTTTCTGATCCCTGATGGTTTTAACTCGAAGGCATTTAAAATTTCTCTCAACCGGCACCTTTCCACTCAGCTTACATTCCTTGTTTCTCTTTATAAACAAGAAATTGTACCGGCCTTGTGATGTTTGATATGCCTCATGGCTTTTCATCTCCTGCATGAGCTTTGCCTAGCATGAAATGTTGTCAGGCAATGAAATTTACCTGAGAGAGACAGACAGAGAGAGAGAGAGAGAGAGAGAACACTCCAAGTGTACTTAGTTACAAGTTCATAGCCAGCTAAATCACTGGCAATTTCATATTACTGGTTATTTCAATTTAAATATAAAAGTACATATAAAAATAAAATAGCCACTCCCACAGTCATCAAAATGAAAAATCTGTCTGGATTAGAATATACCATAACTTGCTTTAAACTGCCACGTGGGAATGTTAGTATATTACTCAGCTCCTATTATATGGTGTTCTAGGGATACTTTGGCAGGCACATAAAGCCACTGAACTCTTGGCTCCTTAATAGTTTGACTCCCATTGTAATTGCTTTGTTAACTGGCTGCCCTGGGTCTTCATAATTGGTTGGAGTCCAAGGTCACGTATTCAATATGGCAGAGGCTCCCACTCTTGGCTAATTGTTGAGTTTTTAACAGTAGTTTTGTTTCCATTAGCACTCTTCTGTGCAGGTCCCAGCTCTCACTTTTATTACGTAATTCGGGTTAAGTGTTCCCCATGTTTTTGGCCATGCCTCGCCCTCTCAGTCCTTCAGTAAGCGATTTCATCATTTCTAAATCCAAAATAAAGGTTTCATGCTTTAAAAACAATGTAGACATATCCATTTCATTTAATAAAATGTGTTTAACGGGCTGAAGAGATGCTTCAGAAGTTAGGAGCACTGGCCGCTCTTCTAAAGAAACTGGGTTCAATTCCTAGCACATGGCAGCTCATGACTGCCTGTAACTCCAGTTCCAGGGACACACTCTTGGAGGCCCCACTGGCACCAGACGTGCATGTGGTACACAGAGATACATGCAAGTGGAAACACCTATATGCATAAAATAAAATTAAAAAATACTTAAAATACAATGTAAAAATTTCAACTGTGTTTTACTAAGTANTTCTNCACAATTCACATGCACAATAATAACAATCAGGTAGGTAGCTTTAATTTTTCTTAAAAATCAAGATCATAACAGCACTATGACATTGTGTAGAAAAGAAAGAAAGTGAATTGATGGTATTTTTTTCTTTTTGAGATAATTTAGTGATGGAAACGAGGATTTGGAGGTGTGGGGAGGGGGTACTCAGGAACAGTTCTGAGGACTTGCTCTGTCTCAGTGTTACATTAGGCTTTATCAAGAACCTCAGGAAGTCATTTATTTTGTTCATAAGCCAATTTTTGGGGGGAGGTAGGAATATCAGTTTGGGGTGAGATTACCTACCTTTAAGGCTTTTTCCACTTATAATTTATTCATTTAAATTATCCAATATTTAACTTTATTAGCAACTGTCCAGTGCTGACAAGATTATTCCTTTACACTTTCAATTTCCAATTACCTTTGGTAAGGCTTTCATCCTCCAATCAGTTTTTAACTACATGGAGAGAAAACTGCAGGAGCATCTTTCCTCAGGTGTACCACATGCCTTTCCTCACCAGTGGTATTTACTCAACAAGTATTAGTGGGGAGACTGCTGCGGAACCAGTCACATCAGCGGATACTGTGACAAAAGACGGCAAATGGGCCTTTTTCGCCACCCTCAAGGAGAGGGATATACATTTTTAAATGGACCAAACTTTCTTCAGGGAACTTTTGAGACAATTTAGTAATTGAAATGATGTTGATGGTTACCAAGGGCATCCCTTTGCCTGAACACGGTGTTACCAAAAGCTAAGTGCAATTGAATCTTGCGAGGCAAGCGTCCCTGGGAACCATGGGAGAGATTTATTATAAAATTCAGTTCTGTTGTAATGATGATTACACTGACTGTTTGATGTTGTATTTAATGCTCCCCTTAAATAAAGATTTGAGTCATAAAATAATATATTCTCATAAAATGACTCAGCCTGTTACACTCGTCTTTCCTGAAGAAATTGTAAAATTTTCATATATTATTCCAAATATAGCCAGGACTGGATGACAAAGATGATTCGTTCATTGCATTTGAAAGGACAAGATGAGTTTCTGAAAGATTTCAAGCTCGCTGAATACAGAGCCGTTTGGAATTCTAGAGTTTATCTAGCTTAGGTACACCCAGCAACACCCCTAGACAAGAAAAACACCCACATGTGGGGGCCTTGCTCAGAGAGATGAACTTTGCTTTAGCAAACACATCAACACAAACAGATTCTTCAGTGAGAAACTGATGGTGGGACTTGGTGAGCTGTAAAGCAACGCATAGCTTGGAGGGGTCCAGGGCTGCAAGTGTCAGGGATTTGTTGACTACATTGTGCTCTGAAGCCCTGTAGGATGTTGAAGGATGTCACAAAAAAACCCATTGACTTAAATAGTTAAATGGTACAGTTATCCCTATTTGCAAGTTGCTAAATTTATTTTAAGTTTATAAGATGTTGAGGGCACGTCACAAATGTCTCACTGACTTAAATATTTAGGTGGTATAGTTAGTTATTCCTATTTGCAAGTTGCTAACTTTATGCCCTCTTTTGCTGTGTGGTCAGGAATTGACAAAACAGACAATTTGCTAGCCAAACCGCAATGTGCGGAGTTCAGTTTATATAACATTATCAGGCAGGGTAAGCTGGTGCACACCTTTAGGCCTAGCACTTGGGTGGTAGAGGCAGGTGGATCTCTG
>LZPO01076049.1:22889-33653 GCA_001675575.1 Neotoma lepida | reverse complement strand
CACACACACAGAGCAAACAACAACAGAAAGAGATAACGTTAACAATGAAGATGACTACATGGGGAACTCATTTGGCCTGGCCATCTCAAAGGCTCCAAATTCAGTGGTTTTCTAGGAATTGCTGCCTGTAATTTTAACTTAGTGGAAAGCTCTTTAACCATTCAGAGGTCTATCTATCTTGCAAGAAGAGTTTTTCCTAAGCAAACAAGATTAGGTATTCATGGACTCCACGCCAAAAGCTAAGTTAGATGATATTTCAGTTTTCTCCAGCGCTGCCTTTTTAAAGTTTACAAGTTGCTATANGAGTGTCAGGGCAAGCAAGGTACATGAGNGGTTGGTCTCCAGTGAAGGCGATTACAGAGCCCTACTCTCTGTAAAGGACTCCATGGTATTCTACAAGAAAGATTGCTTTTGTTTTGTTGCTGACCTTTGAAGGAGTAGAACCCCAAAGGAATTTCACAAAACAAAACAACAAAACAAGGCTCAGCAAAAACAAACAAACAAAAAACGGCTATATAATTCCACACTCTTAACAAGATTTCTAGGCCGCACAGCTATGGAAAAACTAGGAGTGGTCTACTTAAGGCAAAAGTTTTAGGATATGTGAAAGTGTACTCCTTATGAACCCATCTAAACTTGGGGGAAGAAGTACTGTGCCACAGTATTTATGTGGAGGTCAGAGGACAACCTGGGAGAATGGATTCTCTCCCTCAACCACATAGCTCCCCTGGGGACTGAACTCAAGCCAGCAAGCTTGGTAGCAGGCACCCTCACTTTCTGTGCCATCTCACTGGCCCCATGATCTTTGAGGGTTAAAGAGATTTACAACTTCTCTTCAACCCTACTTGCCCCATCCAACTGGACAGTAACTTACAAATTGAAATCTTGCCCTGGGCAGCCTTCTCCCTGAGGATGCTCCCATGGAGTTATCAATAGGGTGCAGACTTTTCAGCATGCTGTAAATAGCAGTGATCAGCATGGTTTCCTCCCAGCATCCCTGTCACCAAGACCTCCTCTCCTTCTGGACAGGCTCATCTGCTGTCAGGGTTTGAATAACATCTGTACCCTCAGACTTACCTTTGCCCCCTCTGTGTGGTCCTACACTCTTTCCTGTTATTCTGACCTCTTCCCCCGCAGGCCTCATCTCTATTTTTTTGTGACCTATTGTGAAAACAAGCTCATCTTCTCACAGAAATGACCCCCCCCCATCCGTTGTCATTGTGGAAATCAGCTCCAAGCCTTTGCTCCCTGTAGCCCAGAGCCTGGAGTTGTGGCACACATTCTATTCTTACCCCATGCTGAATTAGTCACTAAATCCTGCTACGGTTTTTAACAATAGCGATAAAAATTGGTTTCTTTTTCTTCATTTTAATAGCTAAGTCCCTGATTCGGGGCTTTGTTTAAGTCCCTCCTAGTCTCCTATGGCTGGTCTNTCTATCTCTTCCTCTAATCAATTCAAGACACAATGGTTAAAATCATTTTTCATCTCGCTTGCTTTGACTAGATTTTTTTTTTCAGTTCACAGGCTTAGAATAATAAAATAATAGAATTTTAAGGATAGAAAGGACCTTAAAAAAAATCACCCAGTCCCCATTCTTTAATGGATGAGGGGGTAGATACTAAGACAGGATAAATTGCCCAAGATCACACACATTGTCTGGGTTGGAATTAGATCCAAGCTACTGATGATGTCCTGGTCCATTCCCTTCACAGATCACATTGCGTGGTGCTGTGTGTGAACATTGCTCTTGCCACTGTTCTGGGGAGGGTGTCTGGTCCTCCTTCCCTCCCTCCCTCTCCCTCTCCCCCTCNCCCTCTCCCCACTTTCCTGCATTAGGTACTTGCACAAGTTTATTCTCCCCAGTAAGAGAAGGCTGTTTTCCTCCTGGACTCCACTTCCCTCCTTCATGGTCTCTCACACTGCTTCTATCTGCCTACTAAAGACGTTCCTTCCTCTGATTGCAAGCAAACTTCAAATCTAATCTCCCATAAGAAACAGCATGCTGAGTGAGTGGCCCTCTTCCCTCAATGGATGTTTCAAGTGTCTCCTTCCTGAGCCTCTCTCTAGCTGGTTTGAATTTAGTTACTTACTAATACCTTAACTCAAAAGCACAACAAAAATCCAGAAATTGTTTCAGACCATGGACTTGTTTGCTCTCACAGTCAAATGCCAAGACTCTCACTCACAACACACAACCCAGTGTCGTTCTGCTGTACTGTCCAAAAGAGGGGTTTTATCTTTGGATCCATTTTAGTCTCTTGGTAAATTGTACCATAGGCTGTGGAAGCTTTTCTCCAGGAAGCATAAGCAGTGGAGGTATTCATTGTTTGATTTCCCCCTTTGTTAGCAATTTTCTGGTGTTAGCTGAGAAAATCGTATCATCTCCATAAAGTACCAGTATCCCTAAGCATTTTTACATTTGTCCTCAGAAAAAATACCATTCATTATAATATACTGCAAAGAGTTTTCCACAATTACTTAGTAAAACTATATCATTAAAATATTATTTAAAATTAGTAAACTATTGCCTGGGACTGGAAATATTTTATTCTACAAAGGAATGGAAACTGACTTAAGCATGACATATAAAATTTTAAATTCATTTTATCTTCAAACTGATGGTAAATCAGCAGACATTATTTATTTGGGGTATGAACAGTCAAAATTTCCTCCTGAGACCAAATCATTGGCTGTTCTTGAATTAACCTAGCAGAATATGAGTTAAAACAGTAGGATATTAGATCCTGCTGATAATCAAAAAGCACGATATTCTTACATCATAACTAAAGCTCCAATCCCAGGGGAGACAGCATCCTGAAACTGGTGCCCTAGGTGAGTGCTAAGAAGTATGTACTTGTCTTTGTGATGGGACCAAGGTATGAGTTTGACTTATCTGTAGAACTGTGAAGCTGGGGCATTTTTGTAGTCTCTGGGTTATGGCTCCATTTCCAGAAAAATCTATCCAAGCCTAAAGTAACCCAGCAAATCTTTCAGATGAAATAGTCTTGAGGGAGGCAAGTTGTCATTTTCTGACATATTATTTAGGGCTCAGCTCAGTTTTCATTCTTTCTTCTTTCTTCACTTAAACCCCCTGCTCATTCTCTAGAAGCTCCATTTTCTAATTAAGGAAAATGAAATTTGTAACATGGAAAAGGGAGACATGACCTCCCTTGTGAGCCACCCTCGCTCCTCCCGTCACACCATTAAAAAATAGAATCCAGGGGTGGTTGTTTTTTTAATTGGTATCACTTTGTCTTTAGTGCAAAACACATGGCAATAATTTAGTGAACTCCGGTGTTTCTCTTGTGGCAAATTGATAGCATAATTTTATTATGAGTGGGACAATGACTTCTGGGAACAGGAGAGATTCTCCCAGAACTACACATAACTCGGTTGACTAAATGTAATACTTGAAGAAGGTAATGAAAACAGAGCCGGGGCTCAGCAAGGACTAAGAGATTCCAGCTTCTCCTTCCTGTCAGAGCTACTCAATCAATCATACCTGCAGCTTATTTAATGTCAGAAGCACTAAGCTGACACAGTGCACTGGGGCGATCCCCTCAGAAACGGCACTTCAGTCACGTGCTCTCTGGTCTCTGAACCTGACGGGGTCATATAATCCATGTATGGATTTTAATAAGTCACCTATTATGTTCCNTTTGGTACTAATTATTTTACATATCACCTGTTTCCTGTTTACTAACGCTGCTTTTGTAATGTCATTATGAAAAAAATATGAGGAAAGTTAATTCCTAACTTGGCCTGTTCCTTTATAGAGAGGATTTCTCCTTTTCTCCTTCCCATTCTATGACTCTGGTCCATGCCATCAAACACAAACTCACAAACACAGCTCAGGTTCACAGGAGACCTGTGTGTGCAGCACTGAGTCACACTGAATCACAAAGATCCAGGAGTAGCCTCATGGCTAAGAAGGTATTTGGAATTTGCCCTGTCTCACCTGGCCTCAGGTAACACAGGAAATAAACCAGCTGGGGCCAAATTCCATTGAGCTTCTTTCCACAGATTTTTAAGAAGAGGAAAATTGCTCACAAATCCCTATGCAGCCTTCCAACTCCACTAGCACATGAAACACTGAGAATCAGATCTACAATTTAGAAAAAAACCGGACAAACAGACCACATTGCTAGCTTCTGTATGTTGTGGCACACACTTGGAGTTAGCGCAGCCCAGAGATTCTTCTACACTTTAGAAATAATGTGTGTNGTTATTGAAAACTGGCACATGTTTCAGATTTAAGTGAAATGAAATCTGAAACACAGTTTCAAAATAGATGAGCATTTCACTTTGACATTATCAACCATATCATACAGCATGAAGTAGACAACCTGNGGCCAGAAAGACATCATCCTATTAATGTGGTAGAAGAGAACACCCTTGGTCAAGGAAGACCCAGTATTTCTTTTTTTCTCAAGAGCTGAGCTGAAGCCTTAAGTCAGGACCCCTGGGGAAAATTTTCACTGTGTGGACTTTGGGGTAAGTTTGAATTCAGATCTGGAAAATTCATTCCCTGTTCCAAGCACTCTAAACTAGATCCGCTGAAGTTTTTGTTGGTCATCTAAAGGCTTGAGGGAAGTTTGGGGCTCTAGACGTCCATATTAAATAACCCGAAACCTCAGCCTGCTGGGACTTATCTAAAAGATACGCTGTATCTGGAGATGCTCTATCTCCCAGTGTTTACCTTGCTAGGGAAAGAGAGAATGAACCTTGCATGTTTGGACCTCAGTGCAGAATGTGTGTGAATCTGAGCAGGACTGGGAGTCAGCAGCTAATCTCTAGGGAAAGACCAGTCAGTCAGCAGTGATGATTCTGATTCACCCACAAAAACAAAACCAAACCGGAAACAACACTGATGTTCTGATGAGAAGAAAAACAATGAACAGGAAAAGAACTCGAGGAAAGCAATATTGAAACGAAAACCAAGGCTCCCTTTACTCCTCTCTCCAAATCTCTAAGGATTTTTTTTTTCAGATATAAACTAAGTTTCCTTGTTTACACAATAGGAATAAATGGTTCAGAGTGTCCTAAAAGGAGTGGGGTAGTGGAAGTCGGCTGGGCACAAGGAAGTGCTACCTACCCCTGCTCACTCTCATACTTGAAAAATCCAACACAATGAAAACAGCAGTAGTAACAACAAAAACGAGTCCTCAAGATCATGAGGTTAATAGGACCTACATTTACTCATTAACAGAGCAGAATCTCAATTAAGTAATTTTTACAAGGCTGCTCTCCAGTGGGAGAATGCATGAATGAAGTGGTGAGCGGGGTGCAGGCAGTCTAAAGACTATTCAGAAGGGGCTTCTCGGAAAGCGAATTTTTGGAAGGAATTTTAAAAGTACTCAATACTGTAGGACATTTTACTGGAAAAAGCCCCACAGTAGGGGAAAACCCAACAACATTGAATACGAGAACCCAGCTGTAGTAGCGCCATCGGGCTTATGAGAGCAAACACATTGAGAGCATAGGANAACCCAGTCTTGATACATTCTGATCTATTTTGTATCTTTTTAATAGCTTCGAATTTCAGGCTCGGTAGAAGCACTGCATCAGCGAGCTTTCTACTTTCTACATTCTAGAAATAACTTAAGAGTAACTTGAAAATCCCAATTCCTTGATTTTATTTTTGAAAAAANTTTTTAATACAACTTTTGCTTTAATTTTCTGTAACTGGAACTAGAAATACTTACTTAATCAGTTGCTATAGGGTACATTTGTAATATTTTTAATGATGTTGCTTCACTCTTTTTTTTTCCCTCCGTGAAAAGAAGTAAATGCTCAAGTCAATAGCATCCTAGCCTCAAATCCTGCAGNGGGCTGAGCTATAGGCTTTTCTTTCAGCATTACTAGAGAAACCATGTAGATGATGCCAGTGGCGATGGATAAAGGACCTATTTGAGCAAACCTTGTCTCCCTTCCAAATACTGGCGTAATGAAGTGCAGAGGTAAGTAGAGTCCTGTGCCTAATTCGGGAGCTGTCTGGAGCTCATTGTTTTTGTCAGTGAAAGAGAGAAGGCTAATTCTAAAAACCTAAAAAAAAATAAAAACCAAAAACCAAAAACCAAAAAAACAAAAACCCAAACACATTTCAGGCCACTTTTCCTTCTGTAATGTAGAGACTCGAACAATGGTAACTTTCAATATGAGGACTTTTCTCTCTTAAAGTTTTCTTATTTAAATATTTCTTTAAGGGACTTTGCTTTTTCTTTTTGGAATTGTTTCAAAAATTTGTTGCATTCTTTTTCTGTTGTTTGGTGTTTTCTCTCCAGCACTGTACATTCCTCTAAACGAGCAACTTTTTTTCTCCTCTTATTGGCATTCTAACCCAGCAAAGAAATATGCATCCTGAGATAATGCCGCCAGCTTGCTATGAAAACCATATTTCATTCTTTCTTTATAAAGCAAAAAAAAGGAAAAAGCACAAAAGAGTGGGTGTAATTGAATGTAAAGGACCGCCTCAAACCTCCCCTCTGCATCCCCTCACGGGCATTGCCTTCCTTTAGTTCCCCTCTGCTCCTTTTGTTTACCACTTTTAAAAGGCTCTTGCTGAGTCTGAGCTGCTTGCCTACATTTGGACTGAATCGAAATTTCTGGAAATGGTACTTCTATCAATACAGGCTAGGAATTGTCTAGAATCACTGATCTGGCAGGGCAATGGATGGGGAGCCTGGCTGCTGNAGTCCATGANGTAGCCTCAAAGTTTGCATTTTTGTGAGAATTTTGTCCCATGAAACGGGAAATGTGGTCTGGTCATCTTGCCTCTTATTCAAAATTGGTAGGCCATCTATAGATTCCTAGCTTCACCCCTGTTAGATATCCTGCAGGACAGACAGAGCAATTGAAACCCACTTAAATTTCAGGGCAGTCCTTCTCCTCAAGCATTCACCANGTGTNTTTTTCTTTCCCTATCTTCTAACTTCTCATCTATTTCACTCCTTCCTTCTTAGAAAGAATTGCGGGNCTCCAATAAATAATAGTAGGACCCTTGGATGGCATGTTTAGTGTTCTGTGGAGATGGGCAAAGATGGGAAGTCCCATTGCTACCATAGCCTAGGGAATATCTGTTAGGAGGTTATCTGTTCGGGGTTAGCAGAAGANAGCATGGGACAAGTTGGAAGCATCAGGTTCCCCTTGGCCTCTCCACCTCCCTGCCAGGGACTGGGTGTTTCTGACACAGAGAACCTAGAGAGACAAAACTCTTACCTCCAGCTCTCCACACTGCAGTTCAAAAGCATGCTTTTCTTTTTTTTTCTTTCTTTCTTTCTTTCTTTTTTTTTGTATTCATTTCCTCAGCATTGGCAGTCTCAGCACATTAAATGCTGACAATGAATCTAGCACCTGGCAAATTTGACTTGAGATTCAAATGGATTTTTATTCTGAAACATAGATGTTACTTGGAAATAATCACCGCAGACGGCAGCTATGCATTTAACAAATGGCCATGGTGGAAACTGCTGAGCAGGGAGAGGATATTTAGTCCGGCAGGCTTTGCTCCATCTAGGTTTTTCTCAACCCCACCTCCCTGGTTTACCACTCAATCCTTCAATCCTTTCTCTCTTGAGATAAAAGTGTCCAGCTGTCTCTGTTCCTCATTTACATTTCTTGCACCACTGGCCAATTATTCCATATGTTTACCGCAAAATTATTTCCCTCAATTCCCAGCTTACTCTTGATGTCCTAATATTACAACATACTTCCTGGTGTCTGTTCTCTCGGCGGTAGGATGACAACACACATACCCTGGAAAATGACTTTTCTTTGCTGTAAAGAGGTGCGACCTTTTCATCACTCACTCTGCCTCCTACTAATTAGGCTTCAAATTGGACTTGGAAATTCACTGACATAAGCTTGCNAGCGACTGTCCCTCCTAAAGTCCACCTAGAACATGATGATGGTTCTTCAAGTGGAAGCATCCGGGTGAATTTGGGATGATGGCTTCTACTCTTAAATTTGTCTGGGACTATGGCTTCCTAGGGACTATTATTGCTTTCCTCAGGCAACCAGCCTGCTGCAGTCCACACCTGAATCAGGACTTGGAGTCCCAACTGTGTTGCCTTTGACCCTCAGAGTGCTCATAACCTGTAACATACTTTCCCGCAGTGTCCTTTATGCCAGCATTGTTCCATTCCACACATAACAAAGGTAAGTCCCATGTGCTGCTGTCTGGGAAGGCTCTGAGCCTTCTTAAAGCTGAAAGGAAGGAGGGCTACTAGGAAGGCATACTTAGGCCCAAGAGACTCTCAAAAGTCCTTCAGTCCTAACAGAACAAACTCCTGTATCTTCTAGAAAATTTNCCAGAAGGCCAAACTGAAGCANGAGAAGTCAACCNTCTGCCTTCTACAAGGGTGTTGATCATTTAGAGATGTTACAGTTAACATGATTATGGGCCCCCGTGATATGAAGATGGGCAAGCAGGACATGAGTGGTTAGTAGTTCATCTTAGTTTGAGAGGCTGTGCAGGGCCTTTATCTGTTATATAAAGGGATTCTCTTGACCACCTTCACCTGAAAAATTCCTTGATTTAAGTTTCATGCATTTTTATTTGGGGGTCTGGAGCCTATGGGAAGAAGCAAATCCTAGTTTACCTGCATTCAGTCAATAGCTCACCCCTGTGGACTTTGGATGCTGTTTCNTAGTTGGTGATAATTACTGCAGTCACATGAATTTTTAAGAATACAGTATATTTCTTCTTTTAAAAAATTAATCTTCAGCCAGGCACAGTAGCTCATGCCTTTAATTCCAGAATTCTGGAGTCAGAGGCAGGCCTGTCTTTGTGAGTTCAAGGCCAGCCTGGTCTATAAAGCAAGTTCCAGATAAGCCAAGCCTACACAGTGAGACTCTGTCTCAAAAGAACAATAGTAATCTGGAGAGCAAATGTGGCTGTGTGCCTATAACCCTAAAACTCAGGTGGATAGGTGAAAATTATGAGTTCAAGGCCAACCTGGACAACATAGAGAATTCTGGGCAAGCAAGAACTGGTCTCAAAATAAAGAAACAGCAATAATAAAATTTGTCTATAGATGGGGATTTTAGGTAAATATAACTACAGTATAATTTTGATATTATGTTGCATGTGAACAAGTGTGTTGTGACTTAGCTGAAAGAGCTTTACATTTTCTTTCTCTGTGTGTATGGTGTGTGTGCACTCACGTATGTGTATAGGGTATGATGTGTACATGAGTGTTTTTTGTGTATGTTAGTGCAATATGCACATACCACCACAGATGTGTGGAGTCAGAGGACAACCTTGGAAGTTGGTCCTCAACTTCCGCCTTGTTTGAGACAAGGTTTCTTTGTTGTCTGCTGTGTAAGCTAAGCGAGCCCTGAGCCTCAGGATGATGCTCTTGTCTGTGCCTCCCATCTCACTTTAGACAACAAGGATCTCAGACAGGTACTACAGCTTCCAGCCTTCTGTGGGCTCTGGGGCTGGAACTTGAGTCTTGTTGCTTGTGTGACAAGCACGTGACCTACTGAACCACCAGCTCCCCATCCCTAGCCGGGATTTTTGTTAAAATGAGACCGCCATATTTCAATGATTATTATTGTCAAAGATGCACAAATGCAACTCAAAAAATTACCAAAGTGAGAACTTTCTCATCAGAAAAAAATGTTTTTGTTTATCAGTGTGAGCATGCCTCCTTAGAAAGCGCCAGTGTCCATAACCAAAATTTCCACTCTACCCTCTAAGCTTGGCAGTTATTTGTAAGCTCTTACCTCCTAGGGCTCCCACATCTTCCTTGGCAAAACAACAATAGCAACAACAACAAAAACCCTACAAAAATGATCATGCAAGAAAACACAAAAGTCTACCTTTGTTNAACAGATAAGCTATGCCATAGGAAGTCATCTGCATTTAAAAAAATTTCTCTTAAATATGTATGTTTCCTTTTGGAAGAAATCTCCATTCTAGCTTGCAAGTTATTTGATGAAAAATTTATTTATGCCACTGTATGGGATACTTTTTCTCTCTGTTTTTGTAATTATTTATTTTTAATTATTAAAGGCATGCTCTACCATGCCTGGCCGTGTATTTGGCTTTTTGAGACAAGACTTAACTCTGTAGTCTAAATTGGCCTGGAACTCACTACCTAGCCCAGGCTAGTGTTGAATTCAATGTATCCCTCCTGTCTCAAGTCTCTCAAAGCCCTAGGGTTAGAGGTGTGATACACCATGCCTCACTGCCTCATCTATAATGTCATCTTGAAGAAAAAATCGTAATTGAGTGGTTTATTATTCATGGACTTCTGAGAGATAATTGTAGGAAATGACATCAGAGTCGTAAACGCTGATCCTTCTGGAAGTCACACTTTGGTTTGGGTGTGTCATCATGTTTTACACACTCCCTACTATAAATACATCAGAAAGTTCTCCAGGGTCAGTTCTAACACAGGCTGCAAAGATCCACCACATCT
Source organism: Neotoma lepida (assembly GCA_001675575.1). Lineage (NCBI taxonomy): Eukaryota > Metazoa > Chordata > Mammalia > Rodentia > Cricetidae > Neotoma > Neotoma lepida. The sequence continues at coordinate 23,225 of LZPO01076049.1, read as the reverse complement.
TCGATTCCCTCAGTTATCTCCTAGCCTTCCNTTCTGCTTGTTTGTTCTTAGTTCCTAATTACTGATGGGTCTTAACTGGCCTGTTTTTATCGCTTACTGCTCTCATTAGGTGTGTGCGGCCATGTTCTGTCACTTTACTACTGTGGATGTCATTTTACAGTACTGCTTAAACACCTTGGTCTTCCTGCTTCAAAAGTAAAGATCAAAACAGAACAACAGAAGGTATGACCAATCTGGAGGTTTCCTGGACCACTCTAACTAACTGGGTATAGTGGTGTGCAAGACTGGACACCTGGCCACAGCTGGCTGATGGGAGGGGTGGTGTTAAAGTTCAGA
>LZPO01076049.1:0-22726 GCA_001675575.1 Neotoma lepida | reverse complement strand
GGAGGAGGGAGTCAAATCCCCTGGAGCTGGAGACATAGGTGGTGGTAAGCCATGTAGCTTGGGTGTGAGAATCAAACTTGGGTCTTTTGAAACAGCAGCAAGTGCTCTTAATCATTGAGCCATCTCTCCAGCCCCAGGAACTACTTTTGACCCTCTTTTCCTGACAGCGACAGCTCTCAGGGCCTAGAAAACTCATTTATGGTCCACTATTCTCATCACTGTCTCGCACCTGAGGTCTGACTCCGAAGCCTCCTGAAAGAGGCAGCCGCCTGTTTCAAAGGTGACTTTGTCAAGGCATTAGACAAGTTCAGAATGTACCACGGTGGGGAGTGTTCCTTTTCAGATTTCCTTCTGAAACCCCCAGGTAGGGGGCCCCTGTCTTAACCTCTTGGCAGTACTTCAGGGGTGCTTGTGGAGCCATCCTCGGGAGTCACACCTTGTTATCAAAGTTATGGTAGCTATTAGCTAAGAATTGGACCTGAGGGCAGGATTGCAGAATTTTCCAGAAGGAAGTGTGAAAATTAGAAAGATGGAATTATTTTGTAAAGACGGAGGTGTCAACGTTTACCCCATATTAAGGCACGTGTGCCGCATGACAGACTGTCATTCCTCACCCTCGGCAAATGTGGCCCAAATAACAGAGAAGCAAGAACCCAAAACATCACACCAACTGAACTTCTGCACATGCCTTGGGGCTCCGTGGAATTCAGAAAGGAAGGGTCCTTTCTTCCAGGCTCCAGCCAGGTGTCTGTGAGGGAGGCTGGTCTTTAGATTGAGGACTGAGACGTCTTTTCTTTTCAAGGGCAATGACTACATCAAAAAATGCCGGGAACGGATGATATGTGACAGTGTTTTCAAAGAAAGGTCAAAGGTCAATGCCAAATATCAGCATAGACGCATTCCATTTCTTTCAAACATTTCCATCACAACTTCCCCGAATGTGCCCAAATTTACAAAAACAATTTTCTAAAGGGATCTTAATTGTACCGGGCACCATTGGATTTGCAGTAGCTTACACCGGAAATCTGTACATATAAAACAATAAGTGGGACCCAGAATGTATTTATTTTATTGTTTCAGACCACTGATTGCTTGAACTGGGCACATGAATGAGAATGTATACATTTATACATATTATCTCTTTACGTCAGCAGGTCCCCATCACTGCCAGTCTGGACACATCTTACCCCGGAGATTATAACCTTTAGTCCAAGATTTCACTCTAAAGGGTATCTTTAAATGTACATAGCTCCAATCTTTAGAAGAAAATTAAAGAGAATTCCAGTCCGTATTGTCTATCCTTTCTTTCTGCCTCTCTTTTCAGGTTAGCAGTTTATTTCTGCATTAATCACCCTGACAGAAGCAAGGCAACTCAATTTTCTGCTTCTGTAGGTAGGCACATCACTTTCTGTACAACACTAGGCATGAAAAGGGCTGCAGCTAAGCTTTGGTTACTGGTGTAATTGAAATGCTATCCACACTATAGGGTGCATTAAAGTCAGATAACGGCAGTTCCTGTGGCCAATTTAAGTAGCTTGACTTCCCTGGGAAAAAAAAATTGCCTGACAGATAAGGCAGACAAACTGGCTAATTCTCCAAGCATGTCTCTCATTGTGATCCTAGAAAAATGAGAAAAAAATGAATCACAGAACCACAAAATCAATTGACCCTCGGGTAGCTCATCAGGCAGCGAGCCTGATAAACCTAAAAGCTTTGTTAATGTCTGCCTGCCTGTATCCCACAGATAGAGCACTTTGTAAATGAACCTGCTTTGATAAATATATTAAGGAAAGCTGTGAATAAAGCCAGAGACTTCTCATTTGTAAATACAACCTCTGCTACATGGAATTAGAATGATAAAGTGGAGTTCCATGTAATTAAGTTTGTATAAGGCCTGAAATCCGTGCAAATACTTCCCTTGAATTTTGAAAGAGAACTGTCAGTTCAATTAATCTGAACATCACCCCAAGAATGTACAGAACAAAATTAAGCCGCTGATAAAACCTGGGCCAGTATTTTGATAAGTAATTCCTATATCATTTCTTGGCCACTGTGATCATTTTATTTAATCCCCTACCCCTCCTTTTCCCTTAGTTACCCTCTAAGCCATGTACAAAGGGTAGATGGCCCGTATACCACCACGCAAGTAATCTAAATCACAACCTAAAAATGGAAAAAAACCTTCTCCTCTATTAAAAAAAATTAGAGTAAATAAATACCTATGAGAAGATATAAAAAACCAAACCAAACCAAAACCCCAAAACCCCTGTGTCTATATTGTTCCTCAGAGTCCAGACAAAAGGAGCCTTCCCAGAAGCAGTGGCTGTGTGTGAGCATTGTGCAAAAACACACAGACAACAATATCTAACAGGAACCAGCCAGACGGAATTTGTGATTCAGCTGGAGAATTTGAAAAGATCAGAGATGGGAAAAGTGAGCGTAGGGGAGAAGAAAAAGAAAGAGTCAGAAAAAGAAGAAATCCCACAAACCCCACTTGCCTAGGCTACCTGTCCCTCATCCTAGGCAAAAATTTCACACCTCGGGGAAGAAATGCAGTCATTACCCTTGATTTCCTTTGTTCCAGGAATAAATCAAGAAAGAAACGAAAACAATGATCTAGAAACCCCACTTTAGTCAAGGGAGGAAGATTTTGGGGTCACTCACCAGTTGTTTACTTGGAGAATTGTCAGTCCTGTGTCTTGCGCTAACTGTTTCTTCTGCTCTTCGGAAGGGTACGGGTGCTGATGAAAAAACAAATGTTTTAAAAAGATGCATCAGAAGTTGGGAATGAGGCACATACTTCTAAGCATGAAACCACCCTTGGTGCATTCTTTATTCTACGGCTTGATTCTCCTCATCACATGGAAAAATGTATTTAATTTGCTGACAAGTGTGGACTGGAGCCAGTGGGGGCAACTCCAACTTCCTGTCACACTCTGTAGGACCAGCAATGAAAGTCCAGGTACCTAGGTCACTCTATGTCTTTGATCCATCGCGGGTGGAAAGTATCCTGGAACGACATCAGAATTCTGGGTGTCTCTATTCCTGTCTGTCATATGTAGGGGATTTGTAGACCCATTTCCTTTGCTTACTGATGGGTTACATGGAATTCATACTCTATGCTACTTTTGAGAGACTGTCTACATAACTATTATTTCTTAGTTGATATGAGGCTAACTACATTTGGACCATGGGCCAATATGTAATCACAACTATTTTGGAAGCCAAAGCAAATGTTTGGATGTAGAATCCTTTGTAGGGATAAGGTTGGGATTTTTAAATTTTTACTGATTAATTTTCTGGGCTATCAAGGTCACATACAATGACTTGCCTAGACTACCTGTCCCTCACCCTATGCATAAATTTCACATCTCAGGGAAGAAGGAGTCAGTTATATGCCATGCTTCCTATGGAATTTTTCCATGTTAACTTCAAGTACAGCAACAAGAGAACAAAGCCTAGGTTTCAGTTTTTAATGCTCTCCTTCCATCACAGTTCACTCCCACTGATAATGACCAGCCCTCCCATTATCCTCCTCTCCCTTGTCCTCTCTCATCTTGAAACCCAGGATTGTTGTTTTACAATCATATATTTCCTTCAAGAAGTTCTGTGCTGGAGGGCATGTAATTATGAAACACATCTGTTACATAAGGTCCTATTCAAAATTCACTGGTTTTCTTAAACATAAAGGTAAACTTTTATCCCCACGTCCTACTTGTTCATAGACTAGAAAGCCTTGAGTCGTAATCTCACCAACATCACTGAAGTGTCATCAAGGGGCTGGAGAGGTGGCTCAGTGCTAAGAAGCCTCCTACTCCTTTTGCAGAGGACATGAGTTCAGTTCCCAGAATTCGTGTTGGGCATTTCACAGCTGCCTATAATTCCAGCTCCAGGGTATTTGGGGCCTCTGGGCTATGATGGCANCTGCATTCACATGCATATTGTCCCCCCCAATACACATAACTAAGATTAATACAAATAAGTCTTTAAAGTATTCTAATCATCCCAGCATTTGAGGTAGGGGATGTTTTTCAATCATCTAAGAGTTCAATTCTCAGGTATTTCATCCTCTATAATAGCATACGTTCCCTAAAATGTGCATGACGGTTTATTCAAGAACCCACATGCCATCAGGTTCAACAAAATCCCCTGTATAGTAAAAGGGTTAACTAGATCCGTATTAATATAGAAGCCAGGCTTTTAATATTCTGNAAATGTTAACAAAGAAAGATGATAATGTTGAGTTAATATGGGTTAAGCATAAAATGAAAATAAATTTTTCTGATTGCGAGGTGTTGACACTTTTTTGGCTAGGGCCTGCAGCCTGTTCCTTAAAGCTGTGTAATTACAGAAGGCTTTGCCCCTCCTTCCCCCTCCTGCTAGAGCCTCCCCACATTAGTAATGACCCCTTCACTGCTTCAAAAACCACTAATGGTCTTCAGCACAGGCAAGAAAAATGAACAGGGTAAATTGGAATCCACAGTCAGTAATTTGCATCCTATGAGGCTGCTTCGGCCACTCACACTCATTCCTGGCCATCAATCCCTGCCTGTCAGGTGCTGCACTCTGCCTCCGTGACAAATACTCCTCCTAACACTCCGATTCGTCCAAACAATGTAATTGTCCTCTATTCTCCTTTTGGTAATGGAGAAAATGAATGACTCACAAACAAGGATTGTTCATCACAGACTCGGAGGTGCCTTCAAACTGGAGGAGGCCTAGAGTACAAATTTTAATTGACTGAAAACACTGGTTGGGGAGCAAATGACAATTAAAAAAAAAAAAAAACCTTCTTGTCAAGGTATTTCCTGGCCAAATTCAAGGCAGTGGTCCCCTTTTGAGTTTCTACCACTCTGATTTTTGAAAGCCTAGGTTTATAGGTTGTCAGCCCAGGGGGAGAAATTGTGCAAACAGCAAGAATCAAAATGAAAATAAAGAGGCATTCCCCAAAATGTATAGAAAGGGGCTGGAAATACAATGTGTCTCAGTGTGCTGCTTCTTTATTCAGCCTCCCTCTCTCTCTCTCTCTCTCTCTCTCTCTCTCTCTCTCTCTCTCTCTCTCTCNCCTACATAAATCCGTCCGGATAGAGACGGGAATTTTAATCTTTACAGTAGTCTCTTTAGCACATGCCAACCTCGGCACAGAACCANCAGGCTTCTTTGGAAAAGCCTCAGTGACGTACCCTTTATGTTAAAAAAAAGAGAGGGGGGGAGATGTGTTTTAACTTCTCAGAGATTCTGGGAAAGACACTTCAACCACAGTGATAATGAATAAGCTGAGCTTACATAGTCACAGCAATTATTTCCTTCAGGACATGTTAATAGATGAGAAAAGAAATCGATTGAAAACAAATTTGCATTAGAGCTAAATGTTTAAAAAGCTCAATTAGACCTCTTGTAAGCCTGGCTGTCAATTCTTCCCCTGGGTTTTCAGTGGCTACTGGATTCATTGTTGTGGAGGAAGATGCTTGACCCCAGGGAAAGCAATTAGCATGGCTCTCACAGCTCAGTGTTGGTTGCTCAAGGTCTGGGGAAGGCTGCGGAGAATTGTAAAAGACTCACTGAAACAAAATCCATTTCCAAATGTGNTGTTTGTGTGCTCTGCAGACTTAGGCAGTTTCTGAGTATCTAATTAGGAGAAGAACAAGAGAATATATAAAGTGCTAACTGCTAAGGGCTTTTGCTCCTGCCATAGTTGAATCTAAGCCTCAAAACCAGAAAAAATAAATTGCAGTGGAGCAGAAATATTACTAATTNCTTCTCTTCTCAAGAGTCCTTCCATCCTGATCATTTCAGTCCTCCCAAGAGTAATGTCAATGTCCTACTTCTGANAGACTACAGGGATATGTCCAGATGGGCAATGCATTACAGAACAGAGACCTTTAGCCCAGCCCAGTTAGTTACTGGCCACCAGTGAGCTGTCTGTGTCCNCTGAACTGCGTTTATCTGGCATTTGATTGTCTCTGTTTAGCAATCCCAGAAGGAAGATAATCCCGTTCCATCCAGAGGCTTGCCAGGCGAACGCCACAGAAATCCATTGTTTCTAGACATAAAGACAACTTGGCAATCAACCAAATGAGGTTTCTGGGGATTTAATTTCAATGGGTTTGGGTGGCTTTTCCTGGTGGATGATCAAGAGAGGTTGTGAAGAAAAATAAATTAAAAAATTAATATAAAATAAACCAAAAAGACTGGTCTTGTGATAGAGAGATAAAGAAGGTCTCAGGAGTCAGAGATTCAGTCAGACTGGACCTCCTGTGGTTCTCTCTAGCACTCAGCATGCCGTGTGTGTATGTGTGTGTGTGTGTGTGGTGTGTATGTGTGTATATGTGTGGTGTGTGTATGTGTGTATGTGATGTGTTCATGTGTGGTGTGCTGGGTGTGGGTGTGAGGTATGTGTGTGTGTGTGTGTGTGTGTGTGTGTGTGTGTGAGAGAGAGAGAGAGAGAGAGAGAGAGAGAGAGAGAGAGAGAGAGAGAGAGTTTCGATGAACAAAGGTAATTTAGGAGAAAAGTAGAAAGTGAAAGTGGATGTTACCAGATTGCTACAGAGCCAATTCCTTCAAGTTTGATTGTAAATTCTGATTAAATAAGAGAAATGCTTTCTAGTGTTTTATTAGAAATGTAGTCAAATGACTGCAGAATTTTATAAACAGTGCATTTTATCTTGGGAATCCCTTGCTATACTTTCTCTATTTCATAAGCAGTTTCAAATTCCATCCAGAATCATTGAAAACATTGGTACCTTACCAAAATTCACCTTGCACAGATGGCTTTTTTTTTAATTAATAGGGAAGACTAGAATAAGTTTAAAGTTCTTTGAATGCCATCCTGTGGGTTTTGAGCACTCCAGATTCATGCCCCTTTTATACACAGGGTGGACTGCTGATCTGTAAGTGTCCTGGCAGTCGGCCACTGGATTTCTAAAATTAAAAGAGTGATTGAGAACAATCAGCTTTGAGGGATTGGAACGTGACAATGTGTTTTGGATTAATTTACAAGTATATGTTCAGATTTAAGGGCAAACCACAGAACTAAAGGACTTCTCCTCCGTGATCTATCGTGTGCAGGCTTTATTGGGACAGACATCATGTTGAAATAATAAACAGGGGAAGCTTTCGCTCCTTCTTTGATGTATATTACTAAATGTCTGACTGGCTCAAATTTAAAATAAACTTTGGTATGTTTGCACTTGGAAACTGGAAGTGGACCACAAGCATAATTTGTAGTCAATCTCCACGTTGTTGGCCTAAAGCTATGGTTTTGACTATTCACCGTCGGGGGCCAACTCACTGGGGTCCAGTGGCCCAGAGTTCGCTCAGCTTCTTCCTAAGAGCACATGTTGTCACACAATAGCATTAATGATGAGTCCCTTCATCAATAAAGTGCTAAAGGTTAAGGATTTTCATACCTCAAAATAGTCCCAAGGCCACCAGTGAATAAAAGCACATCCTTAAAGGTCCTTTTACTTGGAATATAACTAACAAAGGTTGGGAAAGTGAAAGGGCATGCATAGCTCATGATTCAATAAAGATAGAAAATGTTCTTTGATTGCGTCTCATGTATAAATCCACTTGAAAGTAAGATGTCTCTTTATTCAAGCAACAACAGGCTGCCTCTCCTTCTTCATAGGGTAGACAAGGTTCATGGTACTTCATAGACCAAATGCATGGAAATGGAAGAGCTACATCCTTACATTACATCCCTGGGACATTTGGGTGAGAAAGCACTTAATAATTATCATTTGTGACTAGGCCCTCTCCAAGAATGTCCAAACTAGAACTAGTTGGTCATGAATTTCATTCTGTGTTGCAAAGATTTATGTTGATGCTGTAAAATTTTAAGTGATATTTCAAATCACCCCACAAACTAGAAATGCATGATGAAGTAAAAAGGGAGTTTTTGTTTACAAGATTAAAACCCTGTAAGTCACCTAAATATCCACCAACTGGGTTGAATTTGAATGAAATGTGATTTTTTTTTTCCCGAAGCCAGCAGTGGGGAGAGTGGGGTGGTTGGGGTTGGGTGGGAATGTGGTGCTTCACTTCTTTAATCCCAGCACTACAAAGGCACATGCAGGTGGATATCTGGGAGTCTCAGGCCAGCCTGGGCTACATGAGGAGTTCCAGGCTAGCCAAGGATACATAATTTGTCAAATTACTTTGTATAATGACGTAATACAACAGAAAAATGGTTAAGCTACTTACTGTGAAGGATGATGTTAGATAAGATGAATTCCTGTTTCCATGGGGATAATGACCCACCCTCCACCTCTTCCCTAACATACTCACTTCACAGAGTTAACCCAGGTTGCTTTGTTGTTTTTTTAAAAATCATCTTTCTTATGCATGTCTGTTCTTTCTTTAAGATTTTATTTTAATATTGTGTGTGTGTGTGTATGTATGTGTGTGTGTGTATAGGAGTGTCTGTACATATGAGTTCAGTTGCTCTTGTTCTTGGAAGCCAGAGGCATTAGATTCTCCTTAGATCTAGAGTTACACGGAGTTGTAAGCTGCTGAATGTGGATGGTGAGGACCAAACTCAGGTCCTCTGAAGGAGCAGATTGTGCTCTTAGCCTCTGAGCCATTTCTCCACCGATGTGACTTGATTTTGTTACATATGAAATCCTCAAAGTAATTTCCCCAATGTGGACAAAAAACTGCTTTGGTAGGATATCATTTAAAGATTTAGGACCATACTCACTTGGTACAAAGGACTTATCTCTTGCATAAATAAATGCATCTTCTAATGAAAGGTCAAATTGAGTCAATTGCCATTAATTTATCAACTTTTTTTATGTGGACAACAATTCCTATACCATGAATAGAATGAATTTTTCATCAGATTTAAAGATGAAACATAAAACAACAACACAAATTAAAGCCCCCCCCCCAATCTTTGTTTCTCAAGGTATTATCTTCCCCCACTAAATTTCCAAAGAAATTTATGAGATACTAATAATTTTACATCTTCGCTGCCCTGTCTTATTTACATCTCTCCTTGATATAACTCCCTAACAAGAAAGCTTTATGTGTTTTTTTTCCTCTTTTGTATTTCTCTTCTACTCTCTCACTGCTTTTTTATTTGTAGAAACAGGGTCTCACTATGTAGCTTTGGCTAACTTGGAACTTGCTACGTAAATCAAGCTGGCCTCCAACTTCAGGAGTTCTCCCTGCCTCTGCCTCCCTAGTGCTGGGACGAAAATATGCACCACCCCACCTGCCTGTTCTCTCATTGCTGCTATGTATTTGTCGCGAGAAATGGCGAGCCTAGCCACATGTTCTCTTTTGAGTTTTGTCAGTGGTCCTTTCATAGTACATATGACTGGGCTTGATATATCAGCCTGGGTGGTCAGATAGTGGGGTTTGAAGAGCTATGCCTGAGATAGCAAGCATCTGAGCAAGTGTAATAACACAGTTTTTGATAGTTAATTCTAATTCTCTTCCCCCTTTCTCCCCAGAATCAATTCTGATGTAAGACAAACCAACGGAACAAAATCACAGCATTTGTTTTTACTTGACTTAAAAAAAAAAAAAAAGAAACACTAATTTTGGAGATCACAGGGCTGAGGAAACATTCTTAGCATCTTGCTAGCTTGCTCTAACAAATGGCTATGATAACAGTTGCATAACCTATTTTGTGGAAATTTGAAGACCATTTTTGCCAAATACTGACTCCTCATTGGAGCTCACAGATACCTGACAGGATAAAAGTCTTGGCCTCCCTGTCTTTATGTTGTGTCTGTCACCTTTGCTGCTTCACCTTTTGGATGATCCTCCACTGAGCTTTGCATATAGACGTGCTGGTCATTTGACAACTGTTTAATGCAGGGCTAACTTCACCGATTGCTCATTGGAACTGGCATGCATTTCTTCTGCCCTGCCTGGGGCTTTCTTTGCAAACAAGCACCTGCAGTTCGGGGCCTTGTCATAAGACCTGGACTAAACCACAAAGCTAGAACATTTACACAAAATGATGACACCAGAATAACTCAGCTGTTCTTGAGTGAGGCTGACTGCCCTTTAGTCCACCAAGTACAAGGCCAGCATGTTTATACACGGGAAGAACATCTTTGAAACTGTGCCCATGACTAATTGACAATTATAGAAGTTCAGCCCACCCCAGAAAATCAATAAAGGCTACTGTTCCTTTTGCTGAGCAGCAGCTGGAGCAGCTCTCTTTCCTTCCTTCCTTCCTTCCTTCCTTCCTTCCTTCCTTCCTTCCTTCCTTCCTTCCTTCCTTCCTTCCTTCCTTCCTTCCTTCCCTCCTTCCTTCCTTTCTTCCTTCCTTCCCCCATATTGGCTTTTTTGAGACAGTCTTACTCTGAAGCCTAGCTCAGATTGTCAAGCTAAATAGAAATCACTTTTGTAGCTTATGCTGGCCTCGAACCCACTGCAATCTTCTTGCCTTCTTCACTCTGCCCAGTTCCAGTAACCTGTTTGATTGTTGTTGGCTTCCTTTCTGCTTACAAGCCGGAGTCCCAATAATAGAGGCCAGCCTTTCTTCTTCATAGTGTGTGGTTTAGTATTGTTTCTGCTGTTTCCACACCATTAGATGTTGCCTTCTGGTATCATCCTTACATTTAATGGAAGACTTTTCCATTCTAGCTTTCACATTTGCCACCAAAATGTAGTTCCCCCTTCCTTTGGTAACAGTGCCTTGATTTTTACCTTGGGTATATGCTAAGCTATGATAAAGTGACTCGGGCTTAGCCAATCAGCATGGTTAACTATGCTGTTTGCATGGAAGACATCCAAGTTAGATTAAGGAATTTTATCATGGGACTGCCAAATGTCTCTTCATTCACTGCAGCTTCTACATAGTAGGGTGTGTGCTTGGTGTGGGAATGAACTTTGTTGCCATCAAATGGGGAGAAGGACCCCACTGTGAAGAATGTTCCCATAGACAAAGATTTCTGGTTTCTTTTTTATACGTGGATGTAAATTTACCTAAAACTGGCCTGCCTTCACTTTCAGTCACTTTGACATACAAGTTGGTCACAACTAACACACATAACCCAATTCAGATGATCTGGATTTTTCTTAGTTTGCCCCCTTTCTCCCCACTGGCTAGAAGGAAGCATTTATTTTATTTTGTGTTTGTTTTGGGGCATAAGATCAGGAGGTAGAGGTAGAGGAAGAAGGAAAAGGATCAAAAGAGGACTGAGGTCCATCATTCTGCTTTGTCAAGCACAGCAGAAAACCAATAGACAGCTCAGGATTTTAAACCATTTGTCTAAGTTGTGATTCTAGTTGATCAAAACATCACAAAATCAGAAAGATAGAACTCTGGACGTGCAAAGAATGTGGAATTGTGAAGATTTTTCTATCTAAATTGGAAAAGCAAAATGTAAGGTAGAATTGTGTTGCTGTTTCCATACAATGACTGCAGAAAGCATCAGCCTGTTTCTTGTGTAAAGTGGGAACTCTTAAGGGACATGAATATAAATCTGCTAGCCAAAATACCTGAGAAATACTTAATTGCAAAGACCTTCTAGTAACCAGAGGATGTGATAGTAGGAAACAACAGAGCCCACTACAATCATCAGACTAATTCAGGGTTACTTGACTAGAGTTCCAGAGGGAAAGTATATTTCACATTTACGTGCTTCTCGCATCTCCTTTGTTTCCACAGTTCTGTTACCCCCAACCTTCCAAACAAACAGTGGGGGACACCCAGCCCTGGAAGTAATCATTTCTCTCCAAACTCCTTTGTCTTTCCCTCTTCTCTTGAGTTTCCTCTACTCATCTTTATGTAAATATGTNCACTTGGGTAACATCCTTCACTAACCTGAAAAATTATTTGAGAGCTGAGTTCATGTCTTATTTAACCTTGAACTTTTGTAGCACTTAGCACAGAGCTTTCAGTATAGTAAGTAGTAAGTCTTCCACACATACTTGTGAGCTAATGCATTCCTTCTGAACTTGGAAGGTTTTTTTTTGATAGTAAGGACTGCCTTTGCTGTATTTATTCATATACAATGAATAAATCCCCAGATAAATATGGGAAGGTTCAGATAGTCATTTGACTGTTTTAACAACACAATATTTGGGTATTTGAAAACATCTGAGTTTTCCCATCTTCATCCAGATGTTTGGTGTCATGGAAACACAAGCTTCAAATTCAAATGAGTAGTTTCTAAAATTTTTTATGCCAGATATATATTTGAGAGAAAGAAAATGTGACTATTTATGGAAGATTCATTTTCATTTAAGTTTATATGGAAATAAATAGATTAAATTATAATAACTGTACCCTCTAAATTGAGAAAAGGTTTAAGAGATTTTAACAATGGTTAGATCCTAAAATATTAATATTTGGTTCACTTGGAGCCACAGTGGAAAAGCCAAAGAACAAAGAGCTAAATGTGGTGGCCCATGATTGTAATTCCAGCAGAATAGAAGGAGGCAGAGGGTTTCAAGTTTAAGGCCAGCCTAGGGTACATAGAAATAACCTGTCTCAAAAACAACACACACACACACACACACACACACACACATACACACACACACGAAACAAAACACAGAAGAACAGAGAAGGCAGGGGGCTGGGGGTGAGCCTCAACAGTAGAACATTTGTCTAACAAGCATGAAGCATCCAAAAGGAAAAAAAGAAAAAGAAGAGAAAAAAAGATGAAAAGAGAAGAGAGAGCTTGGGCTTCAGCCTGTAATTCGAAGTACTTGGGAGGCTGAGGCACGGGGAATTGCAAGTTCAAGTCTAACCAGGGCAAACCAGAGCTGGAGATAAATATCCATGACAGAGTAGTTGCTCAGCATAAAAGCAAAGAATGAAAAGGCATCATGTAAGGTACTAAAGTTAAGCACTAAAGGTGCTTAGGATCACGGAGAAAGACCTTTGTATTTTCAAGGAAGTCTGTTACAGGATCATCTTCTAACAGTTCAGACAGGGCTTATCTAGTAGGAGGGAAGAGATTCTGCAATGGTCAGATACCACTGACACACATTTTACTTCACAACTCCAAAATGGAAGCCAAACGTGTATTAGAAAAACATCACAGAAGCCATTCCCAAAGAAGATTTCAATTTTAAACACAGCAAAAATAATTATTTTCCTACTGACGGAGAATTAAAAGCTCAGTAGAGTTTTATTTTGAATATAATGGAAATACATTCATGGGACTAGAGAAAGATAATTTTTATTTAACATTTGTTAGGACGCTTCCATGAGCTGCTTGGCCATGCATGTTACATTGCCTCCATGCCTAATGGCAATCTTACTAAATGAACCCAAAGTCCCAAATAAGGCCTTGACTCATTTAGCAATCATTTCACATTTCTACCCCATGATCGAATTAATATTTTATGGGGCCACACTGTTCTACAGCCAGACCACTTTTCCAAAAAATTGAATTTTGTGCTTATTTATTTTATGGATCATTTGTTGAAATAGATTTCAAAACAGGTTTAGGCTATTTAGATTTTTTCCAGTGAACTGCAAACGAAAAACTCACACACTCAACTGGAAAGGACATCAGGGGCCATCTAATCCAAGCTTCTCATTTTATGCCTAATGAAACCCAGGCTGGAGACGCAGAATCGCTTGCCCAGTGTCCTGCCCAATTGGCATCTCTTCTTTGAAGACGCCCCTGTTACCCCCAGATAGAAGACATTTCACATTATGGAACTCCGAAGAACATTTTTATAGATCTTATATCTACTTAGGAATTACAAATACCAATGCTTAGATTTTGTTGTGTTAGCTACTTAATAAATAACACAGACACCCTCCCCAAACTTTCCCTATTTGCCACAGTATGCTGCCAGTGTTTGATTACTCGTTCTAAGGTTAGACCCATTTCTCTTTGAAAGTAGAGACTGGCTAGCCACATTTTACTTCCGGAATCTAGGCCACTCCCTGGTCTGTTGATGTAGACTATACACGAGGGTCAAATCAACCAAGTTTGAAAATACAGTCACATGAATTCTTTGCATCTTAAAAATGCTACTTCTTGAAACTGGAGAAATGGCCATTAGTTAAGCTGAAAAGCTAGGGAGCAAATGAGAAGGGAGGGTGAAGGGAGGGGCTCCCCAAAGAGGAAGGAAGGAGCAGCTTCATAGGCCGGTACACAGCATCTGATAGTCACACTCAGCCCTTACTTTCAGAGTAAGCCTGTGTATGTACAGAAGACTGATGGCACTGGCGAGCTCAGGTCACACAATGAGAAGCGAGGAAGAGAATGCATGCATGGGAGGTCTAACGTTTGATTGCTTTCTGGTGAACAGGTTCAGTTATTCGACACAACAACAAACCTAAGTATAAGGTACATAGGTCTGCGATGAGATCCGGCCCTTCCTTAACAATCCTCCTTAACAGATCCAGACACATTGCCACATGAGCCTGAGTGGGAAGGAAATGAGGATTACCCATTAGCCCAGGACAAGATCCCTTCAGTAACCTAGAGTCTGGCTGGAAACAAACGTGGGATAAACAGCAAGGGATTCTTAAGAAACACTAAAAGCTATAGAACAATTCCAGTTTGCTTACTGCAGCTTTATCTGCATGAGCTCTATAATGAATAATTTCATTTGACATTCCATAAAAACGCACCAAAGATCTAGCTTGACAGGAGAAAGCTTACAGGATTTGAAGAGGAAGGGGTTATTTAAACAATGTTATCTTTTTTTTCAAAAACTGTTATTATCTATAGAGCAAGCATTGGGACTGTTTGGCTATAATCTTCTTTGTTCATCTCAGAGTACAGGATAAGAGGATGGGGTGACTGATAAGTTGAAAAGTCATTTAAAAAAAAGCCCAATCGAGAAGGATGTGGATATAAACTCCGCTTCCTTAGATGGACAGCCACAGTAAAAAGGAAACTCATTGGCAAAGGACCATTTCTGACATCTTACTATGAAACGGGGTCCCATTGGGGAGTTCTGAAGGAACACCCTTTCCTTTTTAAAAAAAATTATTTATTTACTGTATTTTATGTGCATTAGTGTTTTTACCTGCATGTATGTCTGTGGGAGGGTGTCAGGTCCCTTGGAACTGGAGCTACAGGCAGTTGTGAGCTATCAGATGGGTGCTGGGAACTGAACCTGGGTCCTCTGGAAGAGCAGCCACTGCGCTTAACCTCTGAGCCATCTCTGCAGCCCAAAATACCCTTTCTTAATAGGATCAAGCTTACATTCTAAAGTTCATCAAAACCCTCCCATCCCCAATGTGTAAGACACCGTCATTTAGAAACCCAGTTAAAAGATGTAGAATTACTTTTCTAACAAGCTTCTTTTTGCATAAAAAGCAACGTCTGGCTATAACTATTTGTTTAGAAGAACACTCTTTCAAAAAAAGTAAGTTTGAAAAACTGACTTTCTTCCTGATTAATTATAAGTCTGAATTTTAATATATTTTAGCATTTAAGGTTTCTTAAATATTTAAGAAATACCACTAACAGTCAGTGTCCCAAACACAACAAAGCAAGACAAAGACACAGTCCTAGTGTTTGCCCTAGTTACGCATTCACTAGTAAATAAAGGCACTGACTGATAACCACAGCCAGAAAAAATGCTTAACTGGGCCATCCAAAAGTTCAGTTAGCAGTATTTGTTTTGGAATTCCCCAGGGTTTTATCTTATCAATTTGTTTTCCTTCCTCTTTTTAGAGCAGCCTGTGTAGTGAAAGTTAACTAATTCAAGACAGGGACAAAGTAAGGTGCTGCAAATTCTACATACGGGGGTCCTATTACTGTTTCACCTAAGCCACAGCATGCACAGATTGTTCAAATAAAGTGTTGCTGAAGGATGAACAAAAGAAAAGTTACTTTGTGAGCTTCTGAGTTGTATGCAGACCCCATCAACTAGATAGAATAACTTTCAAATGTCTTTTCATCACACATATGTATATATTTCTTTTCATTATTAAGTATAAAATCATAAATTACCCAATCTATATCACAAATAAGCAAAATGCATGCATGTGTATGTGTGTGTGTGTGTTGTTTTTGAGACAGGGTATTGCTGTGTGTGTGTGTGTGTGTGTGTGTGCATGCGTGTGTGTGTATTCTATCTATTGACTAAACATTCACTCATTCAAGATTAAAGTGACCAAATACTAAAATATGGAAGAGCTTGGTAGTATTGAAGTTTTGGCACCGTGATTCAATGCTACACTGAGTAAACCCAAAATAATTAGACATTTATGAACTAAAAGAAAACATAGGGATCAGTGAGATGCTCAGCAGGTGAAGGCCCTTACTGCCAAGCTTGCCAGACTGAGTTTGATTCATGGGATCCACATGGTGGGAGAGAACCAACTTCCATAGATTGTACTCTGACCTCTGATTGGGTGTCTTTGCTCCCCACAGTAAATAAATAAAATAAAACGTAATTAAACAAGAAAATATAGACATCAAAGTTAAAAGGTTTTTTGTCAAAACAATAAGTTAATTTAATAATAAGTTTATAGTTCACTGAAATATTAGTATATAGCTATTTTCTTCCTAGTTGAACAATAACAACAAAATACTAACTCAAGGACTTCTTGCAGGTTTGGTAGCCAAGGTGAGTTCAAGAGAAATTAGTCTTCTAATTATTTCTCTGTGTTTGTATTTGCTCATCAACTTTATTTTTTTCTATAACATAATTCTTTATTGATTCTTTGGGAATTTCACATCATGCACCCCAATCCTGCTCACCTCCCAGTCCCCCCATATCCTCCCCTCACTCCTGCAGTGTTCAACTGGAATTTTAAAGAAGAGGAATAATGGGGAACATTTTGAAATTCATCTATGACAATTTATTGCATTTTTTCCCAATTAAAATGGTAAGATTGTATAGAAAGAAATAGCTACCCCTTCTTTCTCTGGATTTAAATATTAGAACTGAGTGGCATATCTTTACACTTTTAGAAACAAATCATTCTATTCTTGTAAGAAAATATTCCTTACATGGATTTCACAAGTTCTGGAAATGGTGCCTCCACAAAACTTTGATTTGAAAAGGACAACCTTCATTATAGTTGAGTTCAACTGGCATTAGCCAGTATAGGCAGCATGTATTCTGGTTATTGAGTATGCAATCTGATTGTTGGTGCCTGTGAAATAGTAGGTTCACCATTCACGGCATTTCTGCATAATGGACAGAGACTTCTAGCATTTGATATCTGCTGTGTACAGCAGGTCAAGTTTGCCTTGACTCATATCTGACACATTGAAAGACCATTAGCCTTCAAGAGAAAGGTTCTCTGACTATAGAAAATAATTTTCCATTCAAAAGGAGATCTGCATGTGTTACTGATTCAATCATGTTCATTATTTAAATATCTGAATTATTTAAACCTTTCTATTTGAGTAATAGAAGTAGACCCTTGTGTAGCATAAGCTGAGTAGGTTGAGTTCTCTGAGTTAGCAAAACACTTAAGGATTACCACATGGCAGGAAATAAGCCCCAGAAAATCATTAAGCAAATTCAAAATACTGTTCATATGTATATATCAAGGAAGCATTATGCTTTTCTTAAATGAGGACATTTTATCAGAGGGCACATCATCTTAAATGCCCAGATGATATGACAGAACTTAGAACCTGACATTACAGAACCTAGAACCCGGCATTACAGAAGCTCACATGATAGAACTCAGAAGTGCACTACTTGCAGGCTTGACTTTCTTTAATTCCCTGGGCAGTTTTGAACACAAAGGATAAAATAAAACATCTCAAAGGACTTGAAAGTGTAGGTAGGGTCAACATCCCAACCACGTTGACTCCCATATATGTCATGACTCAGTTCTAGTGTGGATATCCAGGACACTCTATTAGTGAATTTCCCTCCTTAGGCAATTCCACCTGGCACTCATTATCTATTCAGTATCAGGTCTGACCTGGCAGAAACCGTAGAAAGGAGGTTTTCAGTTCAGGAATTTGGAAGTGTAAAGTTTCCATACAGTGCACAACGCAAACAGAATACTGGCATAGAAACGTATAAACCACTAGTTTCTAAGGTCTCCATCTTTTCTCTCACCTAGGTAGCCAATCATGAAGTAGTGGGAGAACACACTATTACCATGGTGGGTAACCCCATGAACATCCCATTGTGAGAACATTTGCATGATTACACGCTGAAGGACAGCTGTGCCCCCTGGTCCAGGTGCTTAANGAGCTAGGGGTCTGAAGTGGTATAGGGACAGACTGACGGTGGGGTTTCAGCAGTTGACCGGTTATGCTCTCTTTATCTTCCTTAAGTTGGAAACAGTCAGTCTCCTCTGGGTATTTGTTTCTTTAATTCTTTAAAAAAATGTTTTTTTACTAAATTTTTAAAATTTATTTTACACACCAACCACAGTTTCCTCTCCCTTCTCTCCCTTCTCCCACCTGTCCCCCATCCACTCCTCAGAAAGGGTAAGGCCTTTTGGGAGTCAACAAAGCATAGACCTCCCGTGGGCATTTAAGTGGGTAGAACATTGGCAGTGTTATGGAACCTTAGAATGACACTCTCTTCTGGAGATAGGCCATTCTTTATTTATTTTTTTATTTTGGTTTTTTCAAGACAGGGTTTCTCTGTGTAGTTTTGGTGCCTGTCCTGGATCTCGCTCTGTAGACCAGGCTGGCCTTGAACTCACAGAGATCTGCCTGGCTCTGCCTCCCGAGTGCTGGGATTAAAGACGAGTGCCACCACCGCCCGGCCATTCTTTAACTCCTCCGACTTTTGAGAAACCAACTACATGTGACTGTAAAATTTGCCAGTAAATACTCTTCTCCTTGTGAGTTACATAAATATATTCAACTTCAAGTTAAATTACTCAAGTACACTGTTATTTGTTAAAGCAAGTTATAAGAGAATGTTCTTTTTAAATTACAAGTATTTTGTTTATTGTTATTGTGTGTGCTAATGATATGTATGAGAATGTGGAAGGGGTGCACATGCCAACTTGTATGTGTGTATGTGTAGATATATGGTGTGTGTGTGTGTGTGTGGTGTGTGTGTGGTGTGTGTGTGTGTATGTGTGTGTGTGTGTGTGTGTGTGTGTGTGTGTGTGTGGTGTGTGTATGTGTGTGTGTAGTGTGTGTGTGGTGTATGTGTGTGTGTAT
Organism: Neotoma lepida; assembly: GCA_001675575.1. Lineage (NCBI taxonomy): Eukaryota > Metazoa > Chordata > Mammalia > Rodentia > Cricetidae > Neotoma > Neotoma lepida. The sequence continues at coordinate 3,683 of LZPO01076049.1, read as the reverse complement.
GTGTGTATATGGTGTGCATGTGGTGTGTGTGTATGTGTATGGATGTGGAATGTGTGTGTGTCTAAGCCATGTGTGGTGTGTGTATGTGTGTGTGTCTAGGCCAGAGGACTACTTGATGGAGTCTGGTCTCTCTATCTTCCTTCATCTGAGTTCCAAGGATCAAACAAGTTGCTAGACTTGCATGTAAATGCCTGAGCCCATTGGGCCACCTCACCAGTCCTTTTAAGCTCACATGCCTATAAATCTCTGTATCCCATCCTCCCAAGGGACTAANACTTTTCTGACTTTTTTTTAAAGCAAGAAATCTAAAGTTTATAGGAAATGTCAAATGAAGCATCTTCACAGAGGATTTACAAACAATTGCTTGGGCTTTCATACCTGTCCTACTGTGTGTCCATGTAGAGGGAAGTCTTGGAAAGTAAAGAGCTAGATAAATCCTCGGTAAGTGAAGGAGTATTTTTCAGGGCTTTACTTGAGGCTGAGGCAGGCATACCTTCATACAGGGTATCCGAGCTCAGGTATTTATTTACACTTGCACATTAGTAGGTACAGCCACCTAGCTGGCAAGAGACCAGCTGCAAGGGGTGAGGGAATTTCTGTGTGTTACTNATTTAGAAGCATATACTCCAACAGGTTATTAACATGACTGAANAACCCAAAATAGATTTTCTAGGAGGAACTATATATTTCTAGACAAAAATTGATGAACACAAAGGTGGTGAAAGCTGGTAGAAACTCCCCACATAATTCATCACAATATAGGTAGAAGCATATAACCGTCACTCAAGGCAGTAAGACTTTCCATTATTTAACACTCTAGCAAATAAACAGTTGAATATGAAGTGTAGATACTCTTTGGAAACGTTCAAGCAACTCAGGAAACACATGTGCTCCNTGTCATCAGGTCACACTCAGGTGGCATTCCGGGAAAGTTTTTGGAAAACACTGGTAGAAATAGATTGGAAGAAGGGAGATGGACACATAAATCCATTAACAGCTGCATTTATAGCTCCCTCCACTGTCATTTCCCAGGCACCTTTCTAATATTAGCTGCTGAGGCTCTGAGAGCACATGGCTCATCTCCATTGTCTCATCTCCCTCTACAGAGGAAGAGACCTGAAGGCAGGAAACATTCACAGCTTACTACTTTTGTGGTCCAAAATTAAATGAAAACATTTAAGTTTCTAGTTCTTTGTGCTGCAAAAATCTATGCAAATTATTTTCTAGAAATATTTTTTTTTGTCTTTTAGCAAAATCCTCAATCTTATTTCTAATGTAAATATAGGTTAGAATGAATGTTCAGGATACAGAATCTATCGATGTTACCCATTATAGCAAAATGCAAGGCCACTGAAGTTTTGTGTCAACTCAAGGCAAGCAAGGCCAATTGTCAGACCAAAATAATGGTGATCTTGGTAAGGTCTGGTTAGTTATGAGGTCTATAGTTGCCATAAAAAAATACAATGGATTTCTGCTCTTTCTCTCTCTCTCCCCCTCTGTGTGTGTGTGTGTGTGTGCACATACACATGTGTGTGTTCCTGTAAATTTGCATATGCATCACTGGGATTACAGATGTGTGTGCTATAACACTGCATCCAGCTTTACATGGTTTCCCAGGATCTGAACTCAGATCCCTATGCTTGTGAGGAAAATGTTTTTTCCTCTGAGCCACCTCTCCAGCCTAAGCCAGTGCATTTCTGTTTTAATCTTACCTAAGAAAAGTGATTCAGGGATTTAGTAGTTTGAGTAATCCTATACCTCTCTATCAAGAAGGCTCGGGGCATTGTGATATACCTACTCATGGCCATGACAACTGGGCTCAACTAAAACTGCTGAACAATTTAACAGCTGTAATTTTAGGGTGTTCATGGGAACCCTAAACAGCTTCACCAATCGGTCAGTTAATTTAAATTTTAGAAATTGTATGCACCTCCCATTAGAACATAAGCTTGAAGAAACTTGGACAATGCCAGAAATTCCACCAAGCACACCTTGCTTCTAACCCAGGCAATGCTTACACATGAGAGCTGGAAATCTGGAAGCTTCTGTGGCTAATGTCTGCAACATGCTGTGCTAATGACCAGGCGGCTAACTAGCCATTCAAGTGGGAAAAAGGGTTGGCAAGCCATGGGAAAAAGGAACTCACCGCTGTTTGTGTAGGAATATTCAAAAACACAACTGAAAACTTTTTAAAAAATTCAGGCCATATCTCACGAGGGGATGAACATTTTAAAAAATTAAGAGACAAAGTGAACTCAAATGAGTTAGGATAATATGTGCACAGATCTCTAGAGAAACTCTATTATATCACGATTAATGCCGAGACAGCAATCAAGCCAGGCTCATTTCAATAGATTCCAAGTTTTGAACAGTTTCTAGGCTATCCAAGTGGGAATTTGGCCAGGATACTGGGGTTAATAATTCATTTTGAGGAGGGCTAATTCTTTGGGACGCAGCCCACTCCACAGGAGAAACATTGGCCCATGTGAGCAAATCCCCTTTTCAAGATCACACTCAATTAGTTCCACAAGAAGGGGGGAGGGGCAGTGTAGTCACTTCTTTAGGCAAAAAGATTTATCATATTCTTAAGGAAAAACATTAGTGTCAAGGAATGGCTCAAAGCATTCACATCTGATTTCTGGACTTAACAATTTTTTTAAAAATTGTTTTTCTTTGTTTTAGAAACAGGATCTCACTCTTAGCCTAGGCTGGACAAGAATTCATTGTGTAGTCCAGGTTAGCTGTGGCCTTCCTTCCTTGGTCTCCCACATGCTGGAATTACAGGTGTGAGCCACCATGTCTGCCATGATAACTGTTGTCTTAAGGAACAATCTTCCCATCAACTTGTAATTGCCTAGATCCTGGTGTAAGTTGCCAGGAGAGTGCTGTGTCTAAAGGTAGGCACTCCGAAATCAGGTAGAACTGCTGTGGACTCTCTGTGAACTGAAGAAGCTCTTGGTTCACCTAAACCTTGACTTTTCCATTTGTCTGATGCAGTATAAACCAGTCCTTTATTAGGTGAATGAACAGTTCCTGAATGCCAGGCACTATTCCAGGAGCCATGCATCCTTGACCCTCCGGATCTTAGATTCCAGCGAGGGACAAAAATAGAGGATATATTCTATATGGCGTCAGTAACTTTTATGAAGAAAAACAGGCATTCTACTGAGAAAGTGGCTGGGGATGCTGCTGTTTTGTAGAGGGTGGCCAAGGAGAGTGTTTTGAGAAGGTGACATTTGAGCAGACTCATGTGGAGTCAGAGCCAGCTGCGAGGCAGCAATGGCAAAGAGCCCAGAGTCCTGCNTGAGTGTGACAAGGGCTAAGAAGGATGGGACTACAGTGTAGCTGGCACCAGATNACCCTGAGCCTTGTGGGTCATGCTAAAAGGCTTAGACACTGACATGGCGCCTGACACACAGTAATTAATNGCATAACAAATAGTGGCTATTTATTTATTCATAGTGGGCAAATATAGTCATAAACCAGAACCATCCATCATTTCCATTGCACTGCCACGTAGCTGGAGTTCTCTGCATCACTCTTATGATCCTAACATAGCTTAACACATTTGAAATGCTCACGAATATCACCAGCAAATGTTTTCTGTGGTATGTGATCATTCAGCCTGTTATTTTTCTATCAGCGGTGAGTTCTTTAAAGAGATTTTAGTTGAAAAAAGTTAG